>NW_018922642.1:1099-22921 GCF_002207925.1 Prunus avium
TCGGCCTTCGGCACCCTTGCATCATTCGGCGCGTGCGATGTCTTCACATCCTCCCAATGATTCGGCATCGGCATCGGCCTTCGGCACCCTTGCATCATTCGGCGTGTGCGATGTCTTCACATCCCCCCAAATGATTCGGCATCGGCCTTCGGCCTTCGGCACCCTTGCATCGTTCGGCGCGTGCGATGTCTTCACATCCCCCCAATGATTCGGCTTCGGCCTTTGGCACCCTTGCATCGTTCGGCGCGTGCGATGTCTTCACATCCCCCCAATGATTCGGCTTCGGCCTTCGGCACCCTTGCATCATTCGGCGCGTGCGATGTCTTCACATCCTCCCAATGATTCGGCATCGGCATCGGCCTTCGGCACCCTTGCATCATTCGGCGCGTACAAAGTATTCACATCTCCCCAATGATTCAGCGTCTGCCTTCGGTATTCTCAGATGATTCTGCGCGCTCGATGCCTTTTACATCCCCCATCATCATTCGGCACTCCAAAATTAGCTTCCAGGCTTACGGCAGCTCCCAAGCTTACGGCAGCTTCCAAGCTTCCAGCATCAGCTTCCGGCAGCTTCCAAGCTTCCGGCATCAACTTCCAAGCTTCCAAGCTTCCGGCATCAGCTTCCAAGCTTCCGGCTTCAGCTTCCAAGCTTCCGGCATCAGCTTCCAGGCTTCTGGCAGCTTCTACCCCACCTTGCCGAACGGCACCCCCTAGGAGATACTTTTCCTTTACGGCGCCAAGCCCACATGCCGAACGGCATCCCTGGAGACATTTTTTCTTTACGGCAGATTCCAAGCTTCCGGCATCAGCTTCCAAGCTTCCGGCATCAGCTTCTAGGCTTCCAGGCTTCCAGGCTTCCGGCAGCTTCTACACCACCTTGCCGAACGGCACCCCCTAGGAGACACTTCTCCTTTACAGCACCTAGTTTACATGCCAAACGGCACCAATGAAGAACTGACTCAACAACTCCACATTGATGCTGCATACAATTGAAAGGGAAGAATGAGCTGAAACATTACTTGGCCAGTGCATTGATGACTACAAATCCCCAATCAAGAAGTACCTCCTTAATCGGGAACTTGGGGGACTCCTGTTTGTACAATATCTGGCCAAGCACTCCCAAACACTCCCAAGCCAAAGGGAAGGAAGTCCCACATCGACAAAACACAAGAGGAGAGGACTCTCCCTTCTTTATAAAAGGAGACCTCTCCCCTTCAAGAAAGGGGGGAGAGAGTTGGAGCAGGCTACTGGGGCCCCATGGGTTTACCCATGAGCCCATTTACAAGCCCACGGATCATCGGCCATCAGCCAGATCCTCAGCTTTCGGCCTTCAGCATCTGCCTTCAACCTTCGGTATTCTTCCTCCAAGTATGAAATCAAATAACCTAGTATAAAAATTACAAAGAAACATGAAAAATACATAATAAAATAGCAAATAATGTTACAAAATAACATAAAATTAGTTTAAATTGAGATGTCTTACATGTAGTATTTAAATGATACTACAAGGAAGAAGTGCCATTATGAGAGTCACACATCCATAATTTAGCTTACAACATCTGCACCTAGGTTCAAACCAACAACATAAACTAAATGAATTAAACAAAATCTAAACCAGAAAAAGTATGATGGTCTATAACAATTATTTGGAGTAATTATGTTCAATATCATTTCCATATCACAGAAACCCATGCGAGTATGAATTTTCTAAATAAAGCACAGACAAACACATACACAAGGACGCAAACATTATGTATTTCAAACACATAACCTTCATATCCATCCACTAATAAGTTGACACACATATTAGTATTTAAATAATAAATTAATTATAAATATCGGTTTAGTATGGATTTTCATCGGGTTAGGGATATTTTTACCCAATCTTTTAACTAAATGTTTCAGTATAGATCATATCAGAAGAATTAAAAATAAAAACATAATAATTTAACCAATGATACATGAATTTTTCAGATCAGATACCCACCCCTAATGTGAGCATAGTGGAGTGGTGATTGAACCCGAAACACCATCTGACACACACTTGGATTATTTAATCTTTTGTTCTAGGAAAACCCATAGCATATTAAAAAAACCAAAGGATCTCAGCTACAATTTAAAAAGGCTTTTTTATTTCAAATAATCTCTGAGGTTTGCGAAACTATCATCTTTTGTCCTTAAGCTTTTTTTGTTAAATTAATGGTCCTTAAGGTTACTCTCTTCAGTTTGATGAAGATTCATCGGATTGTATTTGAAAGAGTTATGCAAAAAGATGAGCAAGTCAGAGGATAACATAGGCTCCTCTCTATACGAATCTGAGCTATTAGACATGTCAGGTCCACTCACAAACCCATCAAAGCACACTTCTCGACCATGTCCAGGGCAAAGGTCATCCGTTACCCAACCAATCAAAAGGCCTAGGCTTGTCCCAAATGCTGGGTTGAGTTCGGATCATGCAAGAGCCCTTTAGTTTCATCTCTAGTTTGATCTCATCCCGGCACCCTTAACCATGTTGATCACTATCCACTTCATCTTCGATTGCTACCACTAAGGATGTCGACCTTGATAATGAGTCCATTCATTCTAGCGACATCGAGATTTGGAGGCTTGCCTTCATAGGTCGAACTAGAAGCACCTTACGACGAGTGAAGGGCTATTGCACGATCCTGAGGCATGTGACGTCGTTCTAGGTTGCCTTCTCCATCCTAGTGACATTAGGGAATGGAAAGACTTGGATGATCGTGACGTTGCATTACTACAGGGTCACCACTTAATTTCGTTATGCTCGTCTTCATCTATTTTTTACTTTAACTTCGTTTGACTTGTTTTCTAATATATGAAAATATTTTGCTGATGGTTGAACTTCGCTTGTTGGAGTTGTCTAAGGCATAATGGTGCAAGGATGAACTTGACCACATGATCGAGTCTCACAAGCAATTAGAGCAATGAATTAGAGCGAGACTAAATCGATCAAAGGGAAGGATGAGATTTCTCACCATTTGGAGATCTACAAACCTGAGATCAATTTTATGTTATTCTATTTTGTTGTATAATTGATTTTATGTTGTAAATTTTTTTATTATTAATTTTATTGAGAAATTACTGTAAATTATTATATTAACCCTGCCACGTTATTAAAATTAACGGAATTATGGATAAAGATGATGGTATGGGCAAACTTGGTCAAGGAGCAATGTGAGCCACTTTGACTTGCTGGAGGGATGTAGAATTTGACTATAGTTTTCAGGGATTCTATTCAGCCCTCCACCGTGGATTTACCGGCTAAAACGGAGACGCACTTATGTTTTTACATAGTAAAAAAAATATTAATATATACAATCCCCCAATTTTGTTTACATTTATATATAACCACCCAAAACCCAAAACCCAAAACCCTAAACCCTAAATACAACGCTCTCACAGCTCACAACCAAAGCCCCGAATTCAGAGAGAAGATGAATCACATAGCAGCAATGGAAGAACAATTGGTATCAGAAAGAATAAAACAAAAGCTAAACCAAGTAAATCTTGCTGCCCAAACCCATCTCTCTCCCGTCCAAGACCATGTCAATTTCACCCTTCAGGTATATATATTTGATGAGCATGTAATCTTTGTTTTTATTTATTTATTGGTTTTTCGATGGATTTTATTATAAAAGTGTCCTTTATATGTTATGGATTCGACGTTATTACTCCATTATCAGCTTTCTGGTAACACTAAAAAGATGGTTATGGTTTTGTTATTGAGCTGCGTTTGGTTGCTGAGAAAACATAGTAGAAAACATAGTAGGAAAATTTGATTACTGATGCTAGAGGAAACAGAAAATCATTCAAGTTTTCGGTCTGGGGCTTCCTTTTTTTTTCTTCTTTTAATTTTATTAGATTTTATCACTCTTTGTTGTATCCAAATATCAAAAGCTGAATCAAAGAAATTCAATATTTGATTCTTAGTTTATAATATACTAAGCATTAATATGGTTTGCTGATTTTCTGCTAAGACTTGGGATGCGAACTTGGTGATACATTGCCTCTGTGATCACTGGTACTATTTTTCCACTCACATTTTAGTTGATGAATTTTTGCAGCAAGCCTACTTCAAATGCGCATATGAGTGTTTTGATAGGAGAAGAAGTCAACAAGAGATTAGCAATTGTGTCGAAAATTGCAGTGTTCCTGTTGTGACTGCTCAACAGAGAGTTGAGGGTGAGATGGCCAAGTTTCAAGTAAGTACATTTTTTTCCTGCATCTCTCAGTGGTGAAACTCCTTCCATTTTCTAGCTTATTATGTTTTGAAGTAATGCATGCTATAGGAGGTCTCTGTCTAAGATCTTAGGATGATACTTGACGGATAAATGAATTTGAAGGAGAGGAGTATATTTATGTGCATGTGTGTGTGCATGGAACATTATGATTTGATTTCTGATTCAATGAGATATTATCTTGTTTGTTTTTTATTTATGCAACCCCATCTATATGTTCTTATTGTTTCTCAATCCTCTTGATATAAGCAAAAGCAGAAACAAACTTTATGAAATGATGTCCCAGCAACAGTGTACTGTATTCCTTTCTTTATAAAACCTTTAAATATCGACTACTAGATTGCAAATGTTACGTACATTCACCCGCATCTCAAAGCTAATTAGGAAATCAAACAAAATGCGTAAGAAAAGTAAAAGTTATAAAGCATAGATTTGCTGAACTTTATGGGTGAAAATCTTAAAGAAAATATTTCAATGAATCAACATCAGGATTGTGAGAATCTTTATACAAACAGTAGGAGGATCCTTAATCTAATTATTGGCTAAAGAGCTACCTTTCCCCCCCTATAACTAACTCTTCAGGGTGATAAGCAGTGTTTTCAAAGGCATGCTTTGATATTTATCAATCAGCATGGTGCAGGTCATTGAACTCTTTCGTTATTTTTTTAGTTTAGTGCTGAATTTCTTAGTGTCATCAAATTCACTGAAAGTGCAATGAAAAAGTTCAGTGCAATATTTAAAATGTTGTCAATGCCCTCATCAATTACAGAAGTTTTTCTTTTTCAGCTCTGAACTAAGTTATCAATCATGCCCTTAGTTTTATGACCCATAATACTGCTGCTGAGTGTGTGGAGAACGTAATCTGTTACATAGCATGTGTAATATTATCAATTTTAATTTCAAAGTTCAGAGGTGATTATGATGATAATCTCACATCCACTCATAAGCTTTTCTACATTTGTATTCGCTTTATTTTCCTGAATATTTGTGCTGCAATTTTTTTTTTCTTAATACTTGGTGACGCGTAAACCAGATACAACTATGCACACTGAAGTATGTTTTCAGGTTGTCATTCTAGCAAACTACTTCTTGCTCATGAAAATTCTATGTTGGATGCAGGAGAGGTTGAGCAGGGCACTGATGGTCTGTCAAGACAAGCATGATGTAGCTAAGCAACAAAAGGCCACAAATACACTGAACAATTTGGAGTCATGCGTTGAAGAGGCAACCCAAGATAGCATAAAGACACTGCCACATCTTGCCGAAACATTGAAGGCTTCCTTGTCGATCAACAGTTCAGTGAGTAATAATTAACGTATCAGCCCGTGAGAATTGATAACGGATATCAATTTTTTTCGCAATTTATCTTTTGTAATGGGGAGGCAACCCTTGAGACCCGTCTTGTCGATCATGAAATGCGATGTGCTTAAAGGGAAGTGAAAATAACTAGGAACTTGGTTCATCTCAAAATTGATTTGGTAGAGCGCATTTGCACCTCTAGATTACTGATTTAGTTTTTCTGCATGCTGATTTATGTAACAAGTAAGAGTAAGCTGGCACTCTCTTAAGCAAGCAAGACTAGGTCACCAGTATAACATAAATGAGAAAATTTTGGTGTCCATGTTGGTGAATTTATGTCTCTAGCAATTGAAATTCCCGTAAAATACAATAATATGATCACCCACTAACTACAGTATTAAAGGGATACTTGGTTGGAATGATTCCAAGGGATGTCAATAGTCGTTCAAATTTCCCAGTTGGACATGGCATGCTCTGTTTTATATTTCTTTATTTACTAGGGGGCTAACCCAAAAAAAATTCCGTATCTGTTACATCATGTGGTATGCTGACATGGTTTGTTGAATTCACTCATTGTAACGTAAACACATTCAGATCCAAACACTATAGAGGCAATACAAAATATACATGAAGACAAGACAGTACAATTAAGTTCCTTAAAAAAAACTACTCTAAAGAGAGCATTTCATCATATCGGTCACTAGGCTTAAAGAAAAACTTCTAGGCCAGCGAAAACTTAAGGATTAGACTCATCTTGTAATGCCCCAATTTTACTATTTTACTCTCGAATTACCAAGAAGCAGGCCAAATAGCAATGACGGCAAGAGAGGCAACATAAAATGAGCCCGTTAAGAACCATTTGGGATTTTGATGAGTTTTGTGCACAAGATTAGGCCCAAGGGAAGAAATACATGTTGGAGTTGACCAAGCTATGGAACCAAGTACTTTCAGCTCGGAACCTTTCAGCTCAATTTTTACTGTCCCGGTCCTAAATATTTGGGCTGGGCTGACGTTTCAAATGTTAAGGCTCGGGTTCACACAATGGGTCAGGCGTAGGCCGACTTGGTTGGTCGGGCTGATTCGAGTCTTTAAAAAAACAAAAGTGTTATAAAATAAAATAATCAGAGTATGGGAATTACCACTGAATATTGGGAGTGGAATTATATTTCTCTTTTGTGGTGTTTATACTGACATAATTTCTCTTCAGATAGACTTCACTCTCTCTTTTCTTCTCTGACTCTCACTCTCTTCTCTTCTGATTCGTGTGTGTTTACAAGCAGAAATAATGCATATTTATAGGCAAAGCAAATGGCTTCTAAGGGAGACATAACGATTTCTTCCCAACATCATAATTTCATCTTTTGACTAATACCCCCTAGCTTTATTTATGTGGGCTTCACTTCTTACTTTATAACACTCCCCCTTGAAGGCCACATGTCCATAGATTAGTTGCATCATTAAAACCTTGCTTGGAAAAACCCAGTGGGAAAAAAACCTAAGCGAAGGAAAAAGAGTACAACTTTATTTGGGACATAAGAGTAATGCGCTCATGTTGCCTCGTTAAAACCTTGCTAGTAAAAACCCAGTGGGAAAAACCCTAGTCGAAGGAAAAAGAGTACAACGCGCTTATGTCCTGTGTTAGAGAACTCTTGAGTGCTTCCCCTGATTTTGCATGCTCCAATTTGATTGATTGCAGAGTTGACGTAATCCGATGCCATGCACTAGCTTTTGGAATGTTCATTTTGGCAAAGATTTGGTGAAGAGATCCGCCAAGTTATCGCTTCAACGGATTTGTCTGACTTTGATTTCTTAACTCTTCTGAAGCTCATGTGTGTAAAAAAACTTTGGTGATATGTGCTTGGTCCTGTCACCCTTGATGTATCCTCCTGTGATTTGAGCAATACAAGCTGCATTGTCCTCATTCAGGATGGTTGGAGTGTCCGTTGCTGAGGGTAGGGCACATGTGCTTCGGATGTGATGGATCACCGATCTCAACCAAACGCATTCACGACTAGCTTCATGGAGGGCAAGTATTTCTGAGTGATTGGAAGATGTGGCTACCAATGTTTGCTTTGTTGAGCGCTATGAGATTGCAGTTCCTCCACATGTAAACACATACCCAGTTTGTGAGCGTCCTTGATGTGGATCAGAGAGATATCCTGCATCAGCATACACAACAATACTCGGGGCATTGGTTGATTCACTGGAATAGAATAAGCCCATGTATGTTGTTCCACGAAGATATCGTAGAATATGTTTGATGCCAGTCCAATGTCGGCTTGTTGGAGCAGAGCTGTACCTTGCTAACAAATTTACTGAAAATGCTATGTCCGATCTAGTACATTACATTAAAGCACCTAGTGCACTAAGATATGGTACTTCTGGACCAAGGACCATTTCATCATCCTCTTTTGGACGATATGGATCTTTCTTAGTGTCAAGCAACCGAATGACCATTGGAGTGCTAAGTGGATGGGCTTTATCCATGCCAAACCGCTTTAATACTTTTTCAGTATAATTTGATTGATGCACTAAAATTCCATTAGCACTGTGCTCAATTTATACTGCCACTATCGCAAATCCAGACTCTGATTTCTTGATAAACACACATGGGCAAATAGGATCATTTGTGTATCCTTCCTTTAGTAAATACTTGCTGAGACGATTGTACCACATTTGCCCAGATTGTTTTAGCCATATAATGATCTTCTCAATTTAATTGAGAACATGGCCTGTGGTTTATTCTTGGCTGCTTCAGGCAGCTTAAGTCCTTCTGGGACTTTCATGTATATGTCTGTATCCAACTCTCCATATAGATATGCGGTAATGACATCCATAAGTCTCATTTCAAGTTTTTCTGAAATCGCCAAGCTTATCAAGTAACGGAACGTAATTGTGTCAATTACTGGAGAGTATGTTTCCACATAATCAATTCCAGGCCTTTGTGAAAAACCTTGCACAACAAGTCGCGCTTTATACCTCGCGATCTCATTTTTTTCATTGCGCTTTCTTGTAAATACCCACTTGTAACCTACAGGGTTCACATTGGGTGGAGTTGGAACATTGAGTCCAAAAACACCCCTTTTTTCCAAAGAATTTAATTATGCCTGGATTGCATCTTTCCACTTAGGCCAATCTTGCCTCTGTGTGCATTCATCAATAGAGCACGGCTCAATATCATCATCTTTTATGATCTCAGTAGCCACTGAGAATGCAAATATATCATCGATGATCATCTTGTTGCTATTCCACAATTCTTTGGTGGATGTATAATTTATGGAGATTTCTTGACTTTCAGGTACAGCTACCACTTCACTGCCATTTGTCTCACCAAGGACAGTTTCCTTTTCAGGAAGTACCTGTCCCTCTTGGGGGGCATTTGAATCATGAATTGTGGGCTCTCCATTTATTTCATTTGAATTCATTTTGGCCATCAACTTCCTCTTTCGAGGAACTGAGTCCTTTGAGCCTAGTGGTCTGCCACGCTTCAGGCGTGCAACAGATGAACCATTTGCTGGCACATTGCTTTGTCCATTATGGACATCAATCCTTGCAGGTGCATTTGCAGCTGATATATGTGATTTCGTCACCTTTGTTGCATCATTAGATGCATCTGGCATCTGATTTGCAATACTTTGGAGGTGAATGATCCTTCTCACTTCGTTTTCGCATTGAGCGGTACGAGGATCGAGATGAGACAAAGTGGGTACATCCCACGATAATTCACATCGTTCTTTAGGAACGAGTTTGCCTTGTTGTTCTTTAGGAACAAATTTTTCTCCCCCTAATAATGGGAAAATTGTCTCATCAAAATGACAATCCGCAAACCGTGTGGTAAAGATATCACCCGTCAGGGGCTCCAGATATCTAATGATAGATGGTGAATCAAAACCAACATAAATTCCCAATCTGCGTTGAGGGCCCATCTTAGTACGTTGTGGTGGTGCAATAGGCACATATACCGCACAACCAAAAATTCTTAAATGTGAAATGTTTGGTTGATTACCCAACACAAGTTGTATTGGAGAATATTGATTGTTGGCAATGGGCCTCAACCGCACAAGTGATGCTGCATGTAAAATGGCATATCCCCAAGCAAAAACTGGCAACTTTGTCTTTATTAGCAACGTGCAAGCTATCAATTGAAGACGCTTAATTAAAGCTTATGCCATGCCATTTTGAGTATGAACATGAGGAACAGGATGTTCAATGTCAATGCCTAACGACATGCAGTAGTCATCAAAAGTCTGAGATGTAAATTCACCAGCAGTATCGAGTTTGATTGACTTAATGGGATAATCTGGGAATTGGGCTCGCAATTTAGTTATTTGAGCCAAGAGCCTAGCAAATGCCATATTCCGAGTGGACAAAAGGCAAACATGTGACCATCGGGTAGATGCATCCACCAAGACCATAAAGTACCGAAATGGTCCACGGGGAGGATGAATAGGCCCACAAATGTCCCCTTGGATTCTCTGTAAAAATGATGGGGATTTAACATCAACCTTTGGTTGTGATGGTCTGATCATCAACTTCCCTTGTGAACAAGCTTGGCAAGAGCTGTCACTTGATAACATAATGTGTTTTGTTAACAAGGGATGTCCTTTAGAGTTGGTGATGATCCTACGCATCATGGTGGATCCAGGATGACCCAACCGGTCATGCCAAAGCTTAAAAGTATTCGAGTCAATGGACTTCTGGTCCATGGCACTAAGTACCTCAATTGTCCGTATGGTTGTATAGTACAACCCTGATGAGAGCGCACAAAGCTTCTCCAGTATACGCCTCTGGGTATCACTGGAGGTAATGCAAAGATATTCCATGTTTTCCTCATTCTTTGTTTCAACATGGTAGCCATTCAAACGTATATCTTTGAAACTCAACAGATTCCCTCTGGAGTTAGATGAATACAAGACATCTGGAATGGACAGTATTGTTCCATTTGGTAACATAACTTGGGCTATTCCTGAGCCTTCAATCAGATTTGTAGGACCTGATATGGTTGTTACCTTTGCCTTTGTAAGCATCAAGTTTGAGAAATACTTCCAATCTCGAAGGATCGTAAGACAAATATCTTTGCTAGAGCTCTTGTTTTGGGAGCATCTATAATTTATATCCATACCTTCAAATAAATAAAATAAGTTGGATTAATAAACAATTATTCAATATAAAGAAAAACGTTGCCACTTTTATTGGATTGAAAATTAAAAACAGTACTTCAGATAATACAAATGGTGCATTTAGTCTAATTCGAACCCATAAACTTCATTCCCTCTTTCAATTAAAAAAATCAAAAATATCCAGATGCGTCATGTCTAACAGGCGCAATATTTCCGATGAGCCATCTGTGACTGGCGGATCTAGTATAACATGATCAATATAATTTGTCTTCACTTTCCTGTTCTTAAGTGAAGATTGATAAAGATCCACCAAATGGTCCGGCGTACAACATGTACGCGCCCAATGTCCTTTTGCACCATATCTGTGACAAGCGCCTTCAATATTTCTAGGCACATGGCTTTTTCCCTTAATCCAGGATGCATTTTTGCCGCTTGTGGATGGATTGCCCTTTGGACCCAAGCCATATGAATGGGCACCACGATTTGCAATAATATCTTAAGGGTTGTCCATTTAATTGTTGGAACTTCAGGTTCTCAATACTGTTAGATTTTGAACTTCGGGCCAAAATCACATATTCTCATAGTATGGACATTTTTATAATTTCCTGTATATATTTCGGGACTTCGGGCCAAAAATATCTTGCATATTTTACCCGAAATTTCAGGCTCGAGATTTGGGACATCAAGCCATTTCGTAATAGGAACTTCAGGGCCTATAATTGTTTGAGGAACTTAAGGTCCTCATTATTCATGTATATTAACTGATGATAAAAATAAAGTGCTATAAATAAATTTGCTGGTATGGACGATAAACCCGCACCATACTTTAAATGAGAGTAAACGTGCGATAAAGTAAATTGCTTGCTGTATGAGGGTTAATTCCGTATCATACTACTTTAAATAAAAGTAAATGTGCGGTAAAGTAAACGTGCTGGTATGGGCACTAATTCTGCTCCATACTTTTAAATAAAAAGAAGTAAAGGCAGTTGTGTGGACGATAAACCCGTGCCACACTTCTAAATAAATATTGCCGTATGGGTAATAAACCTACTCCATACAGTAAATAAAGTAAATGCTGAAGGCAGTTGTGTGGACTATAAACTTGTGCCACATTTTTAAATAAATACTGCTGTATGGGTAATAATCCTACACCATATAATAAATAAAATAAATGTGGGGATAAAACCACCACTAAAAATATAGGAGGTGAAAACCGTCCATAGTGAATGTGGGGATAAAACCACCACTAAAAATATAGTAAGTACATAATATATTATATTTTGTGGGCAATATAACTGCACCACTATTCAAGATATAATAGACGGGTTTTAATATCACACAATCATTTTATTATGATAATTTGTGTTACAATGCGATGGGTAATGAAAATTACACCACCATAAAACAACAGAATGGGGTATAAAACCACACCATTCCAAATTACATTACAAAGAAATAAATTAAACAAACATGGATGAAACAACATAAAAATTGTGAGAACACAAAACAGAAAGTTTGCATGTCGTCGTAGTAGTAAAGTGAGAGGAGACATATGACAGATAGGAGAAAGAGAAATAACCACATAGTGTTGAGCTGAGGAAATTTAACAATGGAGAGACTATCGTGCTGATAACGTGTTATAAAATAAAATAATCAGAGTATGGGAATTATCACTGAATATTGGGAGTGGAATTATATTTCTCTTTTGTGGTGTTTATACTGATAGAATTTCTCTTCAGATAGACTTCACTCTCTCTTTTCTTCTCTGACTCTCACTCTCTTCTCTTCTGACTCGTGTGTGTTTACAAGCAGAAATAATGCCTAAGGGAGACATAATGATTTCTTCCCAACATCATAATTTCATCTTTTGACTAATACCCCATAGCTTTATTTATGTGGGCTTCACTTCTTACTTTATAACAAAAAGTCATTTATAAATTTTTTATTACAAAGGAATGAGAGCATCACTATCAATGAATGGGGAATTAGAGAGATTGAGAAAATTGGAGCTTGGAATTTGAGAGAATACAAAGGAATAAGAGCACCACCACCAAAGGAATGAGGATTTAGAGAGATTGGAAAATTTGAGCTTGAAATTTGAGAGAATAAAGCTTGACAAGTTAGAAAATTGAGTAAAGAAGTATAGTATTTAATTGAATATTATATTTATTATTTATTTCATTTATAGGCGGATCAAGTTGGGCCTAGAGGGGATTTGCCCCATTGGGTCTCAAGCTATCCATTTGGGCCCATGAGCCATAGACCAAATGATGATCGCTAGATAACAGTAACAATAATGAGCATAGACTTAATCACCTTGACAAATCAAGAGATGAGTTTTTTGCACAATTAAAACCGTCAACTTAATCAGGTTGTTATTTAACTGCAATCACTATGTATTAGGAAACGATTTAGTGTGTAGATAGGTAATAATTCACTGAATAGGTTGCATATTATATGGATTTCAAAACACATTAACTAGACCATTGCGTCTCAGTGTTAAAAGCAAGAAAGAAGTTTTAAGGCAATCTT
Source organism: Prunus avium (assembly GCF_002207925.1). The sequence continues at coordinate 14,310 of NW_018922642.1, forward strand.
AACCTCGCTTCAACTATGGAATAATATGTATCCAACAAAATCAGCTTAAGGAATCAATCCAAATGATAGAATTAATGCCAAAACACACGTCCTAATCGGTAATTTGGAAAGACTGTTGGATTCCTAGACTTTTTGGGACCCTTGAGGGAGACAATAGCATGGGCCATTTGGATGACATCTAAGTTGGGTATGTCATCCTGAGAACACCCGTTGGTCATAGGGAGGACATAGATCGTGTAATTTGGCCATATGAGAAAAGTGGTAGGTATATCGTTAAATCTAGCTATCTTTGGGTGCATCACAAAAATCAAGCATTGAACCATCAACATCCTTCAACCTCCATCACAATTATGAAGGATATCTGGAAAGCCTTATGGAAGACTCAAGCCCCCCCAAGAATCCGTAATTTCATGTGGAGGATCTTTAGAAACAGCCTCGCAACCAATGACAACCTGTACAAAAGAAGAATCAGACAATCCCCCATTTGCGAGTCGCATGAGGAGACACTTTAGCATCTTTTGCTTTTATGTCCTTGGGTTAAAAGTGTATGGTTTGGTGGCTGCCTAACTTACAGAGTCAACCCTCAGGAAGTCACCAATATTGGCCAATGGTTCTCTAATATTCTCCAGACCTATGCAAAAAGTAAGGATGAGTTAAGGTGGGTCACAACACAAATTTCTTTCACCTGGTGGAACATATGGAAAACCTGGTGGGTTTAATGTTGTATTTGAGAACCAAAGACCATCTCGAGAAGCGACAATTTATGCTACCTCAACTGGTGTAACCAGTTTCCTTGTTGCCCAAACTACCCATACCCAAAACAACATTCTGAGTTTGAACAACCATCAAGCTACCCACTCTGTCTGGTCACCCCCATCTGGAAATACCGTCAAAGTCAACGTGGATGCTGCATGGAACCTGAGAAATGGCAAGGCCGGACTTGGAATTCTAATTAGAGACTCCCAATGCAAGTTCATCGCCGCAAAGATAGTTCAAATCACCACAAGTTATGTTTTGGAAGCCGAGGCTCAGGCACTTCTTTGGGGAAACATGTTTGCTCAGGAGAGGGGGAAAAGACATGTAATTTTAGAATCAGATTCAAGGTCTATGACTCAATGCTTGAATGGTAATATTGCTAGAGGGGCTTGGACATTGTATCCCATCCTGAGCAAGTTCAAAGAGCAACTTTCCAACTTTTTTAATTGTCATTGCTCTTGGATTCCTCGTTCAGCGAATGAAGTGACCAATCTTTTGGCAACTCTAGCAAAGGAAAGGATGTGCTTGGAAGTGTGGGTCATTAGATCCCTATCTTTTTTGACCCATGTTCTGAACAGAGATGGTCTCCCCCGCCCTCCAAGTATTTAGCTCCATATCTCCAGCTGGAAGGAATGGACTCATGTTAGGCTCTGCCTATGTCCTTGATCATGTAACTCCTTTTGTCACGACCCGACTCCCCTAGCACGATATTGTCCGCTTTGGGCCCCCCTCTCTGCCTTCATGGTTTTGTTTCTGAGAGCTCACGAGCAGCTTCCCAGTGGGTCACCCATCCTGGGATTGCTCTGGCCCCCAACTTGCTTAACTTCGAAGTTCTTATGACTCCGAAGCCAGTGAGCTCCCAAAAGGCCTCGTACAGGGAAGACATGGTGGGCCCCATTCTGCCACAGCACGATATTGTCCCAGCCCGGGCCTCGGCCCGCTGGGTTTTGTTCCTAGGCTCACCCATCCACTATCTTGCCCGCGGGCTCAAGCATGGGAATTCTTGCCTCAGGAGGCCTCGTGCTAGGAAGAGAAGTGCCCACACATTTAAAGCACTTCACCTTACCCTCCCCGAGCGATGTGGGATTGCTCACCGTTCTTGTTTTCCCAAGACACGGGTCTTACACCTTTAGCTGTTTTATCTTTGGCACTAGCAATGTTTTGCTTTTGGCCCTTATTAAATTTGGTTGGTTTTTAACCTTGGGCACCATGTTGTTTCCCTTTGTGGTTGGGCCCTCTTGATCTGTAGCTTTGTAGCGGCTTCTTTGCCGTCTATTGAATGCAACACTTCAATTCAAAAAAAAAAAAAATTCGGTAATTTGGACAACATAAGGAAATGGAGTCACTCACGACCATCATATTGGAGAGAGCATCACATATATGTTAAAATATATGTGGAAGGAAGAGGAGAGAACCATCCATATCCATAAGATGCAAAACTTCAATCATTGTGCCTTGGGGCTATAATCTATCCCTATATGGATCAAACAAAGAGAAATAAGCAAAAGATTTAAGAAATGAAGATTTGGTGTAGATATTCATGAATTCAAATATGATATATTTTCCAAGTCTAAAATCAGTGCAGGCACTGGTAGACTGTTGGGGGCCCTTTTGTAAGCTAGCTCTCAATCCCATCCTTGGTGTGATGTTGAAGAGCCACAACTTAAATCTAGCACAAACTCCAGGTAACCTCATCCTTACCCTCAAGATGACCAACACTAGTATCAATCCAAAACAAAAGCTGGTGAAGACTTTCAGGGAGCAAGATATTTAAAGATATCTGGTATAAGGCAACACGTAGGTAAGTACGAATAAAAATCACTACAAGAGAGTGAATACTGTAGAAAACAAGACATGGTACAGATGAAGAAACATCACACAACATGTTTTTTTGGACACAAACAAGTGGAGGCTTGGGTTTCGGTTGTGTTGGTGTTTTTGTTGGTACGAGCTCTAACACGAACATCCAGCTTTAGAATCACCAAGAAGCACGACAAAATAGCAATGACCGCAAAAGAGGCAACAATGTTATTGTGTGGATTGGATTAGAAAATGAGATAGTTTTTGTGTGCAATGTGTAGAATAAGATAGTTTTTTTTTTAAATTTTTATTTTTAAGGAAAAGCATATATATATTGTAAGTATAGTTGGTTTTCTTTTTGCCAAAAATAGAAAGAAAAAAAAGGAACAATTTCATTATCATGTCTTTTTTAGTTATTATACACACTAAAAGCACTTCTGATAAAACTTCACCAAACACTTTGACTACTAAAAGCACAGCAGAAACGATTTTTTTATTTATAAAGAACATTAATACCAAACTAGCTTTAAGGACTCGTTTAGGACTGCTTCTTTAGGAAGTACTTTTGCTCATAAGTGCTTCTAACAAGTGCTTTTATTAGAAAAATCTTGAATTTTCATATAAAAAAATTCAAGTGCTTTCTAGAAAAGCACTTGGGAGTGCTTCCTAAAGAAGCACATATCAGGTGCTTCTCCAGAAAGCGCTTTTATAACCCAGAAGCGCTTATAAACTTTTATGCCAAACGCTGTCAGAAGCACTTTTAGTTGTCAAAAAATGCTTTTAACCTTTCTAGAAGCACTCCCAAACAAGACCTCGTTGGGGTTTTTGATGAGTTTTCGGCTGAAGATTGGGTCCAAGAGATGAAATAAGTGCTAGAGTGGACCAAGCTATGGGCCCAACTAAATACACTTTTCCCAAAGCTTTTCGTTTGATCTTCACAACTCGTGAAGATTTCAGTTAGTAAACCGAGAACAAAGCTCATGAAAAAGTCAAGGTCATGATGGAGCTGCAGGAAAGTCAAGCTCGAGATGAAGCTTGTCGGCGTCGTCAAGGCAGAGGACATGTGAGTTTTGAATTTGGTGCAACAGTGCGAAGGGAGAGATAGGAGAGAGAAATGGCGTGTTTGTTTGAAGGGGAGTGCTAGCAACCTTCTCTCTAACCTTCTCTTTTGGACCTTCTCCCTTCTTCTCATGACAAGTGTCACTTTCCTTACACTTAAAACAATGTCATTAATGCATCACACAAACTAGTTTTTGTTTTCCAAGTTTACCCTTATTAAATGTATTAATTTTTTTTAATAACAAGCTAATTTTTTTACAACTTTCTTACCATCTTGTTAAAAAATTAAATAAAAACTGAAGTTTTTTATAAAAAGAAAAAATTTCCAAAGAGAACGTGTGTTTTGTTATAAACAAAATAAAGATGATAACAATGTCATGAAACGAACTTTATTTTTTTTTAAAAAAAAAATGACGTTTTTCTTATGTTTTTTTATTATTTAATTTTTAATAATGTGCTAAAGAAGTTGTAACAAAATTTAAATAAATTGAAGGAAATATAGAAGCCAATACATTTTAAAAGGGTAAACTTGGAAAACAAAAACTAACTTGTGTGATGAATTAATGACATTGTTTTAAGTGTAAGGAAAGCGACACTTGTCATGAGGAGAAGGGAGAAGGTCCAAAAGCGAAGGTTGGAGAGAAGGTTGCTAGCATTTCTCTACCATTAATGCATTCACACAAGCTACATTTTGTTTTCCAAATTTAACCTTATTAAATGCATTATCCTTTGTGTATTGTTTTATTATATAATATTTTTCAAAAACCAATTGATAAAAAATATCAAATCGTTTAACAAACACCTAATTTCATTTTTTTAAAGATCAGCTTTAAGAAATTGAATAATTAAAACACTAAGAAGGAAATATGAAAAAATCGAAAAAACAACCCACAACCCAACCTCAAGGGGATGGGAAGAAGAAGTGGGCGGCAGGGATCGAAGCTGCGGTGGTGGGGGAAGATTGGCGTGGGTGGGAGTCGTCTTCGCTGTGAAGATCGACAAGGTTGCTGTTGGAGATTTACGTGATGTGCAGAGGGGAGGGCGAAAATCGAGGCGAGGTGGTTACAGCTCTTTATACAGCCAAGGAAATCAACGATGGGGGAAGGGTTGTTGGCTAGAGAGAGAGAAGGAAAGGGAGAGTAGTGGTAATGTATGGCTGGGTTGGATTTGCAAGGAAAGGGGAGAGTGAATGGTGTGGTGGCTGGCTGTAAGCGAGGAAAGGGAGCGAGGGCTGGTGGGTCAACAGAAAAAAAAAATTATTCTATTAGTATTAATGTCTAGTCTTATTTTTCTATTTGTACAAAAAATAGATTAAGTAAAGGATACATTTAATAAGGATAAATTGGGAAAACAAAAGTTAGTTTTTCTAATGCATTAATGACATTGTTTTAAGTGTAAGTAAAATGCCACATGTCATGTAGAAAAGGGAGAAGATCCAAAGGAGAAAGTTAGAGAGAAGGTTGCTAGCATTCCCCTACTTGGATTTGCCCCTTTTAAGGTTTGATCAACTGCTTGAAAAAATTCCTCAACCGAACACTCCGTCTCCTAACCCTAAGTCCACCTTTCACACTAGTACTCTCTCAACACCAGTTTACACCCCATTAGTAAGTTGAATAAAGAATAGAAGTGAGTAAAAGACTTTGGCGCATGTGGGTGTGAACTTCCTAGGGTTTAGTGTTTTTAGAAATTTGATGATAACAATAAAAATTTGATGGGGTTAGTGTTTTTAGTTGTTTATGATTAATAAAGTTTACATAATTAATTAGCATTTGTCATCATGCGATTACATTTGTCTAAAGATAATTTATTTAATATTAGTAGCAGCCTTCACCATTTCAATTTGGATCTACAAATTTTTTATGTCCCATCATGTGAAAGAAACATGAACACCAATAGGAAAAACGAAATTTTTCCACCCACATAAAATACCTTTTGGGCTCGTTTGGTATGTCGGACTGTACTGACTAATTTTCGTCGGATAGTATTAATATGTTCCGGAGAGTACTGACTATTTATCCATAATATTATAAGGCGTTTGGTGATGTTCCGGATAAATAATCTAACTAAGTTATACTGTGTTTGGTGATGTTCCAGATAACATCAGATCAGACTATTTTAAAAATAAATAAAAAATCTTTGATAATTTTAATGGAAATTGAGATTCAAATGACACGAAATTTTTTTTGGTAAGATTCATATGACAAGATTTGTTTTTCAATTGTTTTTGCCAAGATTTTTTTTCATATTATCATAATTGTAGTATCTCATAAAAATTCCAACATACTCGCATACGTTAATAAAAACAGTACCAAAGAATGTATAATTCAAAGTGATCACATACTAAGGTGATAAGAGCAAAATGAAAAGTTGTTCATAAACAAAACTACATCAAAGAGTGAATCACATCTCCCTCGCCCCAAGTAAGAGAAGAACAAATGCTTTTCTCATAGCACCATCCAATGTCAAGAATGTTCTCTCATCACTTGCTTTCTCCAAAATTAGCCGTAGTGTCTTAATTTGATCATTAATAGACAAGTCCATCTTTGCCAATTCACCAGCAATGTCAAGTCTTGGTTCTAATCCTTTCACCAAACTATTAGTTATAGTTTTCAATTGGTCAACAGACTCAGAAATCTTCTCACCAAATGGCCTTGTCAACTGAACTGTACATCACAAAAACTTCAAATGAAATTTGGCGCCTCAAATTACAAGCAACAAACTGAGGTAGATTGATCAACCAGAAGTGAAAAATGTACAGGTTTGATATTTCCTTTATTCTATGTCTTTTGATATTTCTCCACAAGAAAGTATGTTTCTTAAGATTTCCAGCAGACCATCAATGCCAAGCCCGGGGCGAACATGAGCATCTTTGACAGGCAAGTAGCTTTTCACTAATGTCTTTATCCCATATATCTACAGTTCAAAAAAGAAAGAACAATCCAATGTATAAGGAATTTGGCGAAAAGGTAATACATCAAAACAGTATCACTAGATTACACAATTAAATCCTGGGAAATTTGCATAAACATTCTTTTAAATTCCTTGGGGAGGATCGAAACTGAAAAATAAAATAAAATAAACCCAGATTCCATATGGTAAACAAAAACAAACATCTCTCCAAATTGACCAACCTTTAGCAAACAAAGCTCGCTTTTGTCATCCCACGACGCATTTTTACTATCACCTGATTTCTGAAAAGTATATGCACGAAAACAAATTGTCATCCTGTCATAAAATCAAAAATATATCACAAAGTGTAGTTGCAGTGATTTTGAAAGGCATACATTATCACATTTTAGAATCTTTTCTAATATAAACTCTTCAATTTCTCTCTCTTGTTTCAAAAACTGGCATTGCAGTCTGAGCTATACACCCTAGAGATTGTAGCACAGCAGGCAAATGTGTCTTCTCCTTCGGCATATCCACAAGCCTCCGCAAATTGAGAAACATCAACTTCCCAACTCCGAAAACTATCATGAAATTGTACAAATTAAGGGGATCAAATCACTATATCACATACAAAGAAAACATTCGAATAAAAAAAATGTCAAAAAAGAAAAATTCATAACCTAATTTCCACAAAAATGTAATAAAAAATTGAAATATATAAAGAATAGAGAAGAAGCATATTGAGGAGAGTATGAAAGAGAGAGAGAGTGAGAGATGGATACCTGGAGAAGAGTGAAGAAAATAACTTATGGAGAAGATAGCAGAGAAGAACCCTAGGGAGAAGAAGATAAAAAGAGCGTCTGATTTTTTCGTAGAACGTGTTCTTTTTTCCTAGCCGTATAATCAAGCGTGTATTATCTAAACCGGGGTGTGTGGGTTGTATTAGTTAGTCAGGTAAGAAGAGTATTAAAAGCCCAACAAGTATAAAATAGTCGGGTAATTAAATAATACAAGCTGACACCAAACACCTGACATAGACTATTTACTCCTATCCAAAGTCTAATACGGTGTACCAAACGAGCCCTTTGAGTCTTGATCTTGACTATACTAATCCAATTTGATTATTATCAGGACTTTTTGTTAGCGAGATCTCCCTATTCTATTAGGATATTGTTTTATTTATTTCTTTTTGTATAGATATATGTAATTAGGATACCACTTATTTTCCTAGTTTATTTCTACTAGGGTTTGCATCTTGTATTATATATACCTCCTTTCGGAGAATGAAATATATCTGAAAATATTCTACCCATATTGTTTGACTTGGCATCAGAGCCGACTTTCTGGTGACCTGTGTGTGTTGTGCCCACCCGTGTTCTACTGTGTGCCCTAATTTCTTTTAGGGTTCTTGTGTCTGTGCATTTGCCGTGTTCCGCTGTGTGCTCTGTCGTGTTCGTGCCTCTACTGTGTGCCTCTACTGTGTTCGTGCATCTGCCTCTACTGTGTTTGTGCCTCTGTTATCTTCGGGCATCTGCCATCTTTGTGTCTCCATATTTGTGTCTGTGCTGTGTTCTGTTATATACTCTGCTTGATTTGTTGAGTTTCTGCTACAATCATAGGTGATAAATCCATTGTTGGTGCTGCTGTTGCTTCTGCAAATTTGCGTGTTCTTGACTCTATTCCAGGTACTGGCTCTAATACTTGGATAATTGACACTGGTGCTTCTAATCATATGACTTATGATGCTAAATTTTTTGATGAGTTGTCTAGTAACACCCGTGACCCATACATAACTAGTGCTAATGGTTTGCCCTCTCCAATTACTGGCGAGGGCACCATTTCTCTCACCCCAACTCTGTCCTTGTCTCGTGCGTTATTAGTTCCCAATATCCATTGTAACTTGTTATCTGTTGGTCGCTTACTTGATACACTTAATGCTTCTGCTACTTTCTATCCTACCCATTGCTCTTTTCAGGATCTCAAGACTCACGAGGTGATTGGGCATGGTAAACGGATAGGGGGGTTGTATTATTTGACATTACCTTCTGCACCAGTTCGTGATCGTGTCGTTAATACTGTTCAACGTAAAGACAAACAGCAAATTTGGT
>NW_018922642.1:38123-61487 GCF_002207925.1 Prunus avium
TTTTTAAAAACAACGACGGTTTTTTGTTCTTTTTCTGGTCGTCTTTTGCCCTTTTTGTAGTAGTGTGAATTCAAGTTTGAAATTTGTCCAAAAAAAAAAAGAATTCAAGTTTGAAACAAGAGTTTTGTTCACACTTCACGTATTCAAATACCAGCGAGTGGTCTCTGTTGTTTGAACTGTGACATTGCTGTGTCTTGGCATTACGTACGTGTCCCTTTTTATCTTGGCACTCTTTTTGAATCTTAAAAACAATCTTAATTGTCGAAAATGAATCTCTAGATTTATGGCTTATCAACATCAAACCTAAAACGAACCAAGTTCTCTAATAACGGTTTTATATAGTTGAAGGAGAATTATAAGCATAATCTTCATTCAATCACATTGAAGTTTAAAAAGTTACATGTCCACATTGCTGGTACTGCCGACATCGACTCTCACTATGGTAGGATGGAGGACAAGACTTGGCGAGTCCTTAGTTAGGACTTTGGTTCCTTACTTAATTAGGATTTTGGTTACTTACCAGTTTATTTAGTCTTATTGTAATTGAGATTTATTTACCCTAAACCTCTCCTCCCCTCCTCTTCAAAAGATGAAGGGAGAGTGAAAATGATATGTTTCTCTAGAGCTGATTTTCGGACATATCATATCGGAATAAGAGGATTCCAATTAATCACATTCCAAAAAAAATCGGAATGAAAATTCTTTTCCAATTATGTTCCAAAAATTTCAGAATTTCAACATCCATTCAAATTCGGAAAATCATTGAAAGTTTTAAACATATCTAATGATTTCAATGGTTAAAGTTGGCTCAAAATTGAAAAATTATATGAAAAAGTTCAAAAAACTATTATATGATATAATTTATATGTCGTTATCCTTTATGAAATAACTTGTCCGTCTATGTCTATTTTGATCATTAAGTTATATCAAATTCAACATGAAACTAGTCATTATTTACAAGCTTGAACCCCAAATATATTACAGAATTCATAAATGTTTATGGCAAGTACACAAGAAGAAAAAGAAATAATACTTACTCAGCATGTATCAATATACTTATGGCATGTAGAAGAAGAAGAAATACATAAATATATATAAGAGAAATAAGATTCAGATTCAGAGAAAGTAACACAAAGAAAAGTTTGAGTATAGGAGCTTTGGTGGCCATACATCTCCAAACCCTTCCGCTGAGTAATAGTACGAGAAACTCCAAGCCGAACCTTTCTTTCTCACTTATTGATTTTTGTCTTCTTTTTCTTTTTCTTCTCGGTCGTGCCTTCTTTTTTGCTCATACCACTTGCTTCATTTTTTGTTTTGCTTACTCACCGTTAATATATAAAATAAATTAAAAATTAAAAAAGCTAGAACAAGAAGAATAAGAGGACCAAGAAGAAATGGTACGCTCGACTTGTTGTAGTTCGTGTTGCCAACGTCGCTAATCCCAACGTTATTGCTGTCTTCTCCATGAATTATATTGCCAGAAATGTTGTGGTTTTTAGTCGTCCTTGCCTGATCACCACCTCTGCCTTCTTTGTTGAAAGCCTTGCGAATCCCAACATGTTTGCTTCTAATTGCGGAGATATCATTATTATTAATGTTGAAAGTCTCGTTGCTTTCAGTTGTATTTTCTGCCTCTTTTTTTTTCCTTTTCTGGGAGCTCTTGTTCAGCTCTTTCTCCTTAGGGCTCTTGTGGAGGCTTTGTCCAGCTTCATATCGAGATCGAGACCCATCTTATGTATATGCAAAAATAAAAATGGAAAGATCTTCAAATAAGTGGAGGCAAATACTCCAAAATTAGATGGAAGACAATCTTTCAATAAACGGAAGTTACTATTGTAAACTAATTACATAAATTCCTTAAACCCTATACACACATAGAATCACATCAAGGAAAAGATCTTGAATCAAATTAAAATATTAATCATAATATATAGTACTTACCTGCCATTGATGAAAGCTCAGAAGAAAAGTCTTCTATTCTCTGTAGAGTTTCTTATGTTCAATTAGCAAAAGGGACTAGATGTTTTGAACGTGTGTCTAAGAGAGCATGGACGTCCTCTTGAAAATGGAATAAGTTGCTATTATATACATGGGTTTATTTATTACTCTTTGTTATATCTGCAATATTCCTAATGAAAAGTCTTTCCAGCAAAAAAAAAAACCAAAAACTTGGAAAAGTCTTGTAAAAAAGGACTTTGTGTGGAGAAAGGTAACCTAATCACACAAAAAATGATAAATACACGACGGATGGTGTAGTCAAAAGGTACTCCGTGTCTTGGCCCCCCTCTGTACCAAAAAAAAAAAAGGGGTACTCCGTGTGAAAAAAATAGCGTTGAACTTCTGTTTTGATCACGTGCAGGACAGTAGAGAAGAGAACCACTCTTGTCCCAATGCAAAGGGGGCCCCGACAGACATTTTTAAGTGGCCATGCTTGTGGATAAATTCTACAATACATTTTACATCAAATTTGGAAAGCAGCAATTTGAATAATCACCGGTGTTGACTGGTGGTCAACGTAAAACTTTGATCCTAGAGGGGGTGCAATGTTACATGGATCAAAATGAAAATAAAGATTGGCGGGGGGCTAGGGCAGCTACTATTCATGTAAATAGTGGCTGCCCTTATCATATTAAGCTATGTGTGTTTCCAGAAGTTGCCCTTTGCTATGGCAACTACTATTCATTTTTTTGTTTTTTTCACAACTTTTTTTACTTAAACAATTATTTTGGATAATATTTTCGAGCAAGATTTTTGGGTTCCTACATATCAATACTATTCATATCGGATAAGATTTTCGGTTTCAAATTTAAGATACATTTCAAAACTTGAATAATAGCAGAAAGAAGAATAAAATGTATGAGGATTTTGTGTTAAAAGTGAAGAGTATTGGTTGGTATTTATAGAAAAAAAATTCAGTAATTTTTTAGTTTTTTTTTTAAATCTTTTTTTTTAATCTATTTTTTTTTCATTTTTTTTATTGCACAAAAATTGGCTGTTGTTGGATTGAAGGAAAAATATCTGATCGGAGAGCCCAAAATGCGACACGTGAAAGAAGCTGTTGATGTCATGTTTTGCCCTCGGGCCAACACTAGGGCCAGCCTTGCCCTCAGGCCAGCCCAGTCTGCTGGGTCCCACCATCAGCCCGAGTAATAGTTTGTTGCTGGAAACAGCTTTTTGGCCCAAACCCCCCAGCCCTCCCCTTGGCTACATTGCTGGAAATGCTCTAATATGCTTTGATTCATCTTCTCAGAATGATTGATAATATGTGAGGCCCAATGGCATCTCCTCTCGTAGAGGCATGTCTTGTCCTAGAAGTGGCCCAATAGTGATCAGATACGTGGACGTCTTCAACCATTTGCAGCTCCTATGTCTCTGAGTGAGGCATCCCTAGGGGTGGTTGGCCGGGACTTTCCAAGGTATGTAGGAAGATACCCTTGATTTCTTCTACCCATATTGTTTGTGCAAATAATCTCGCGGGAGAATATTCGCTTCTAGATCCTTCAACCTTCGATCTTCCTTCTCTCTCCTTCTCGATTCCTGTAAAAAAGACTGGAGTAAATAGACCACACCCGGGGGGTGTTGGCCAAAGGCCCTCCGATGCCTAAGTTAGTTCGAGTGTTTGTAGGAAAACAATAGCTAAGCAAAGGGTACGGAGTTGTATGTATGGTGTGAACCGGGTGGCCGGAGCCGTGTGTGGTGGCCGGAGCCGTGTGGAGAAAATATGGAGAGTGGAGAGGGAGAGAGAGCTTCGGGTATTTTCTCGGGTTTTAGATGTACCTTGAATGATGAATAAACCCATCTATTTATAGGAGCCTCGGGGCTAGGGTTTCGTAGAGATCGAGTCGGATAATATCTGAATTATCTCGTTTAATTATAAGATAATACCCGATAATTAAGATATTATCCCTTTGATAAGATAATAACTAAATTATTGATATTATCTCATTAATTATAAGATAATATCCCTTTATTATGATAATATCCCAATTAATGATATTATCTTTATTAATTATGAGATAATACCATATAACTAAGATATTATCCTGATTAATTAATTATCCCAATAAATGGTTTAATTAATTAATTTAAGGGATAATCTTCTTTTCCACGTGGCGTGCTCTGATTGGAGACGAAAATATTTGCTCCCACACATATCATTACGGAGCTGTGTGGTTTTAGTCCTCGTCCGGTTCGAGTGGTCCGCCTAAGATAGTGTGGCTTGTGTGGGGTTTGAGTCCACATCGCGGTGCTAGTGGTTAATTCGGCTCGGTCAGTCCCTTACATCAACCACCACCATGTACAAATACATGGTATTGGGTTGGTGGCAATGAAAACTTCAGCAGATCAGATCTCTGGGATTTCAGCCAATAGAAAACAAAACAAAACTTCAGTAGATCAGAAAGAACACAAAAAGAAAAAATCCTCTGCTTCTCTAGTCTTAGTTAAGCCAATCGAAAACATGTATTGGTTTGCATCATCAGAGTTGTTTGGGGTTGGGCGGGCTTGGGTTGCTGGGGTGGTGGTTGGGTTATATGGAGGTGGTGGCTGGGGGGGGACTCTGTGCGGGCATTGGGAGTGGGCGGTGGCGGGCTTGGGTTGCTGGGGTGGTGGTTGGGTTATATGGAGGTGGTGGCTGGGGGGGTACTCTGTGTGGGCGGCATTGGGGTTGGGTGGTTACTGTTGGGAAAGGCGTTGGGTTGGGAGGAGAATGAAAGAGATGTTTTATTTTTAGGACAATCATTTTTATTTTTAAAAGGAATTAATTAATTAAATAATTTATTGACCAAATTGCCCATCCACAAGTAACAGAAGTTAAAAGAAATGGACAGAAATTGAGAATTGTCTTTAAATTGTTTCAAATTGAAACCACAGGGACAAAATCGACCAAATTGAAACCACAGAGACAAAATTGACTAAATTGAAACCACAGGGACCAAAAGTGACCTTTTGTTATATTTTTATTATATCACTATTTACAAAGAAACTTGCTTGCTCTAGTGGAGGCTGGAATACCCAGCAATAAAGAGGGAAGGGGTTCGAAACCCACTCTGTGCCAACCACTAAATAATACAAGCAGTCCTAAAATTGAAATAGGAAGAGAGAATGGGTAACAAAAGTGAAAATAAAAAATGAAAACTAAAACCTAAAATTGAAATAGTTATTAAACTTCTTTAAGAATAAAAAAACAAAAGTGAAAACAAAAAATGAAAATTAAAAACTAAAATTGAAATAGTTATTAAACTTCTTTAAAAATAGAAGTGAGAATGAAAGTAGAGATGAGGTTAAAAAGGAGGAAGAGAGTTTGAATAACAAAAAATGAAAACTAAAAACCAAAATTGAAATAATTATCAAACTTAATAATATATGCCAATAGATGTGATTGAGAAGGAGGCTTAATAATATATGCCAATTGAGTATTATGGAAAGTGGAAATGCGATTGAAAAGGAGGAAAAGAGAGAATGAGTAAAAAAAAAGTGAAAACAAAAAATGAAAATGCCAATTGAGTATTGTGGAAAGAAAGTTCTCTAGCAAGCAATGCATCAATTATTTTATCTAGTGGACAGATGTAGGCTGCCAGACCTTCTTGTCTTCTTCTTTACTTAAGCCGCTTGCTTGCCCTTTACTTGAGCTCCTTGTCTTCTTCTTTTTCAGATGTAGTACACATTATGAAATTTGCCAATCCCGACACCGTCGCCCTTGTCTGCATTAATCGTGGTATGGGTTGTCCTTACCACTGTGCATGCATCCTTCTTCCTTATGTCTTGTGTATAGTAGGGAATATGGCTGGTCCTGCCATGTGCATACTTTTATTTGGTTTTCAAATGATCATCATTTCACCACGAATTCCAGTATGAACAAGAGTTTCTTCACACTCCATGTATTCAAATACATATATGGCAGGGGTAATACTTTGACCATGTAGATGTAGATAAGTGACCAGAGTTACGCTTTGAAAACCTGTCCATGAACCAGCAAGGGGTCGTTTTGAACTGTGACATAGTGGCGGAGCCAGGAATCTTACCACAAGGGGTCTTAGTGTAAAAGTCCCAATAAAAATTTAGGATGGAGATGGAGTTGAGATTTTGGGGGAGGGGGGGATTGAGTTGGGAACTTAGAGTTAGATGAGAAAACAAAAAAATTTGGGGGTTTTAGAATGAAGGAAGCACCGCTGTGGAGAGGAAGGATACGCTGGCCATTTTCTTATTTTTTTTAGATTTCAGACTTGGCCCAAAACGACGTCGTTTTGCCCAGGTTGTTTTAGGAAAAAAAAAACAAAAAAACTTGCGCGCTGCCTTCTTCTTTAGGTTGGACAGCCTTCATCTTCTTCAGTCATTTAGTCAAGCACTTGGTGTGCAGCTCCAAGAGGTCGCACCAGCAGCTCAAAGGGACCTCTAAGCTTATTTCCATGACTTCCAAGAGGTCGTGCGACCCCACTGACCCCACTATGACTCCGCCACTAGTGACATTGATGTCTTGGCATTATGTACATGTCCCTTTGCATGGCATTTGTTGTTCTGGCATAACTCTTTTTGGTTCTTAAAAACAAACCGTCTATGAAATGTTTAATTGTCCGAAATGAGTCTCTAGGTTTATGGCTTGTCAACATCAAACCCTAAAGCGAACTAATTTTCTGTTGCAAAGAATTTTGGAATTTCAACATCCGTTATTCCGATTAGGAAAAACTCTAAATTTTCGGAATATTTGGAAAATTACGAAACTTATGTATTTCAGAATTTTTTTGAAAAACTTTGGAAAATTATTCAAATTTTGAACATGCTTTAACCATTTGAAACTTTAAGATCGGCTAAACCCCAATATATTTCGGAATTCGGAATTTTTAGAGTCTTGAGTTGTGTTTCGATTCCAATCAATTTTTTTTAGAATTTTTGGATTTCAAAACTTTTTAATGCCATATGTGATTTACAAGTGCAAAAATTAGAAAAATTCGAATTGGAATCAGCCGGAATTGAAATTTACAATCCAACTTGCACCTCTAGTAGAAATGAAAACAATAAACAATTTTATAGGGATTGTTCATCTCCTACTACTGGCATGGGTTTTCCGCAATCTTTTTTGTGTCATCAAACTAACAATAATTCTTGGTCATGTTCGTCAAAAAAATGTATTCGTAGTTTCGAATTTTTTATGTTTATCATAGCATATTTTAAATTTATTAAATAAGTAGTAGAGAAAAAAAAATTAAGGTAAATAGATCGAGCAAATAGAACTTTCTCAATTTCAACAAACTTATTAATACAGGGCTATTGGAAGAGCGTAGAATTGAATACATAACATTATATGCGGGGAAGAAACCCTCTTAACCACTCGAGATGCAAGCACAAAATATGTACTTTAATGTTTTGTATTTAAAATATGTACTTGAGTGAAAAGTAGTTACCCTACACGTATTCAAGGCTAGAATTTGAATGAGTCTTCTTTTTACCTTACTGGTAATTAAAGAAAAACTTTATGTGGACGTAAATAGATGAATGCCTGGAGATGTGGCTCAATAAGTTAAAAAGTTGAAACTCACACAAGGAGAAAATCTTGGGTAGGGCTGCCATATTCAACCCCACCTAGTCCCAATCCTTTTAATTGGAATGCTTTTTGACAGTCGAAATTAAGCCAAGAAGTTTGCTCATCCCTCACTGTAATAATAATATCTTGGGATTTTGCAACGATATCTTGATGACAAGGAAGCAGAAAGAAGCTAATAAAGGGCCAAACTCTAGTTTTTTCTTTCGACTTAGATTGCTTTGAGGGTTTAAATTGCAAGCCCTTGAGTTTAATTATATGGCTTTCATTTTCTCCAAGTCATTGATATTTATTGCAAAGGGTTTTTATGGGTAGGAACTTTACGGCAGTGTTTTTTATATTAAGAATCAAAGTGCAATTTTTGTTATAGTGATTTAGGGGATCTTTGTGGAACTTTCCTACTATTTGGCTTTTAATTCTTTGTGGCTTAGATTTCTTAAGGAATATTGGTGGTCCTCTCACGTGCATGCTCTATGTCCACATTGACTCTACTTTTATTTTTTCTTCTAACCGAAGTCTTTACGTGGTTATGTCCCATCATGTGAAAGAAACATGAACACCAATAGGAAAAACGAAATTTTTCCACCCACATTAACACCTTTTGAGTCTGGACTATACTGATCCAAGTTGATTATCTGGACTTTTTTTATTTATTATTTCCATTTTTATCCTTACCTCTATAAAAGATGGGTCTCCAAATGAAGCTGAATACCTGCACAAGGAGATGGCAACAAAACCCTTTACTAGTTACTCTAGAAAAGTTTCTGAAACTCAAACAGAGCTCCCACAAAAAGAAACTGAGTCAGAGCTCCAGCAAAACAGAACTAGTGAGGCAGAAAATAGTAATAACCAGACCTGGAACATTCGTGAGAATGTAATTACCGCAGCAGAAAGCAGAAACGTTGGGATTTTCAACTTCAGCAACGAATATCATGAAGGTGGTGCTGTTGATCATCATCAAGGAAGGAAGGGTCAAAACAAAACTGACTACAACATTGAGGACAACAAGATTGAATCAAAAGAGGGGGAGTTTGTTGGGATCGGAAAATTTGGCAACAAGTACTACAAGTCGAGGAAAGACGAAGCAAGCGAAGAAGAAGGAACGAGCAAGAAGCCATGGTATAAGTCTTGGTAAAAATAGAACAAGAGAGAAAGTAAGGGAGCTGCGCTGCTGAATAAAGAAAGACGCCGGAGTTCATTTCCATTTTATAGTCCATGTCTTTGTTTCTTTGTAGTGTCTACTATTTGAATGTGGTTAGTTACAGTATTGGAGTTGAGAATCTGGTCTCTTGGGTCGATCTGTGGAATTTAAAATATTGATTTTCAGCATGAGAAAAGTAGGGATTATGAACCCCGAAGTCATGTGGGTCTTGATCAAAATCATAGAAGGATCAACCCCTAACATATACTCATCAGTAATCTGTGTGTATTTGAGTCTATTATTTTGCGCAAACGAGAAGAGGAAACTTTCCCGCATTCGAATGCCATGAACATCTGAAAGTCTAATTCTGAGCATGAGAAAGAACTAATAACGAAGAAATCTGACTTATTGATTGCAACAAAAGTAAGTCCATACATAAATCTAGTTTTTCCTGCCCCAAAACATGTGGCCAAGTCTTGACCTGCCCCATAAACTCTAGTTTTTCGCCAACTATTTAACTTTGTTCTTCTTGGTCGTGCCATTTTTTTCACTCAAGCCGCTTGCTTCATTTTTTGTTTTGCTTACTTACCATTGATATATAAAAGAAAGAAGAAGAAGCACTAACAAGAAGATTTTTGTAGCACTTTGAGCCAATACAATAAGATTTTTGTAATTTAGTGTAGGCAAAGCAATAATTAAGATTCCTTGTCAAATTCGAATAATACCCATGTCAAAAAAATTATTAGAACTGTCACACCCCAGACCTATATATCCTCAAATAATTCTTTGTGGCTTAGATTTCTTAGGGAATATTGGTGGTCCTCTCACGTGCATGCTCTTGTCCACATTGACTCTACTTTTATTTTTTCTTCTAACCAAAGTCTTAACCACGTATTCAATACATTAGTGGTAGGGGTGATTTCTTTGACCATGTAGATGTAAATGCTCTCTATAGTTAGAACACTGACATTGATGTCTTTGGCATTACGAACGTGTTTATGTCCCTTTCCTCTTCGGCCCTGTTTAGTTCACATAAAGTAATCATGTGAATTCAATTTTCATTTCTTTTTCAATAGGATGAAAGATTTATTTCCTGTGTTCGATAACAGTGGAAAAATAACTAGAAAATATCATTTTATTTCTTTTCCATATTTAGGTTATGTAGGAATTAGGAAGATAGTTTGTGGTTTATATACAAAATATGCTGTCTGAAGACTTAACAGTTTACGAGTATCCTACTATAAATGTTTTAGATGTCTCAAACAATATTTCAAAATTAATCAAGTCTCCATGGTTTATGTAGGAATTGAAAAAACTACACAAAAGTGTCTTCCTTTACCCACCAAAAAAAAAGGGAAGAAACTTTGCCTAAGTATGAGTTCTTCATTTTGTATAGTTTTGTTATACAGTTGCTGGTCATCTATTCACGTTGGAGTATACCACCTACCATGGAGACTTTATTAATTTTGAAATATCGTTTGAGACATCTAAAAAATGTATATATATAGTAGGATACTCGTAAACTATTGAGTCTTCAGACATCTAATTTCGTATAGTAGGTTATTCATAAATAGTTTGTCATAGAATTTCTTGTCATCTATTCACGTTTGCCTAATTTTTATCATCACAAGTAGATATCTCAATAGTTTACAATTTGTCCAAATTTTTTAAAGCATAATCTATGAATACAGAACATGAGAACAACATGTCTTCAAAGATGATGGGGAATAGACTGGTCAAATATGAGTGAGCGGGCAACTTCAAGCAATTTTCAGTTCTTCCTTTCAGACACACCATTTTGTTGAGGGGTAAAAGGGGTTGTCGTTTGGTGAATAATACCTTGAGTTGGAAAGAAATATGCCAAAGTATTATTCACATATTCTCCTCTGTTATCAGTCCGAAATTCTTTGACTTGAGCCTAAAACTAAGTAGACAGCATAGTACAAAATTCTAGAAGGATGGAAGCAACATCATGTTTAGTTTTCAGCAAGAAAACCCAAGTGGGTCTGGTACAATCATCAATAAATGTGATGAACCAACGAAATCCGTTCGAAGTAACCCAAGCCAAACCTCATGTATTAGAATCCACTAAATCAAAAGGCTTTGTAGCTTTACTATCACTCAAAGGAAACACAGTGTGATGACTCTTGGCCAAAATACATGTTTTACACTTAAAACTGGACTCATCATAAGAACGGAATAAAGATGGAAACAAACGTTTAAGGTAGCCAAAATGGGTGTCCCAAGCAATAATACCATAACCAAATTTGCTATTTGTCTTTGACAATGCAACTTTGAATAGTATTAAAGACACGATCATGAACTAGTGCATAAGGCAATGTCAAATAATATAACCCCATATCCGTTTATCATGCCCAATTGTCTCGTGAGTCTTGAGATTATGAAAAGAGCAATGTATAAGATATAAAGTAGCAGAAGCATTAAGTGTATCAAGTAATCGACCAACAGATAACAAGTTACAATGGATAGTGGGAACTAGTAACGCACGAGACAAGGACAGAGTATGAGTGAGAGAGATTGTGCCCTCGCCAGTAATTGAATAGGGCAAGCCATTAGCACTAGTTATGCATGGGTCATAGGTGTTACTAGGCAACTCATCAAAAAAATTGGCATTATAAGTCATATGATCAGAAGCACCAATGTCAATTATCCAGGTATTAAAGCCAGTACTTGGAATAGAGTCAGAAACACACAAATTTGTAGAAGCAGCAGCAACATAAACAACAATGGAGTTATCACTCATGATTGCAACAGAAACTCAATAGATCACGGCAGAGTACACAACGGAACACAGTAAAGGCACAAATATGGCAGATGCACGAACACAATAAAGACACAAACACGGCAGAATACACAGCAAAGGCATAAATACGGCAGATGCACGAAGACTACAACACAACACACAAACCTAGGAGGGCACACACGACACATGTAGAAAAATTATGGGACTAGAACACGGATGGGCACAACACACAGGTCACTAGAAAGTCAACTCTGATGCCAAGTCAAACAATATAGGTTGTATTTCATTCTCCAAAAAGAGATATTTATAATACAAGGGTGTAACCCTAGTGGGGTTAAACTAGGAAACAAGATAAAATCCTAATTACACAATATTTGTACAAAAGGAAAGAAATGGAGTCTTAATAGACTAGGAAATAAATCTCCTAATTAAACTAGGATCTTGCTAACAAAAACAAAACTTATACAACAATCAAAAGAAGGGACACGCATGAAAACAAACCCTTCATGTCGTGTATGTTAATGAAATCGCATTTATTGTTCGAAATGAGCAATCTTAGCTCAAGCGTCTGCTTGCGGGACAACTCTAATCCATGACATCTCTACCTAAGGTTCCAACTCTAGTCCTTAGAGCGTTTGTTCCATGAGTAAATACAATACACAAAACATTCCAATTACCACTTGAACGACGTTTTATACCCAACGAATGAGGGAAGCTCGTTCATAAGGTAATACACATGTTTAATAGATATGTACCTACATAACAAGATAGTTTACAACATAGGATGAAGCAGTACACAGAACATGTATACCTATGTCATATTACTTGTTATTGGTATAGACACCAAAGAATTTGTATTTGTTTATGGCCGCCAATTTGCATTTCGGCTTAATGCCTTTGCAATCCGCATGGTCGGAAGGCTCAAACAATAGGATATCAAAAAGCCAAGAAAGATAGATAGAACTGGTTCCTAAGAACATTAATTGAGTAATTTATCGATAGTTGATTGAATGCCCATGGAACATGTATATTTCTTCAATGTATTCCATTAGAGATAGAGTAAAAGGGCTCTTTTCCAGAATCAGAGTTCGACAATGGCTAGTCAGAGAGTGAAGTGGTTTTTAACTTTTTAGCTTTATTAAAAACCTGGTCAAAATGCTAGTTTAAGTTCTAAACTTCTAAGCTTGTATTGTAGATCTACACTTATAGGCACACTTAAAGGGTTGAATTTGATAGTCAAGACTCAAGAGATTTACAAAATAGAGCATCACAATTAAAGAGTTGAATATTATAGTCAATACTTGACATTTACGAAATAAAGCTTCGCATTGGATATCCTGATATATATATATATATATATATATATATATATATATATATATATATATATATATATATATATATATATATATATATATATATATATATATATATATATATATATATATATATATATATATATATATATATATATATATATATATATATATATATATATATATATATATATATATATATATATATATATATATATATATATATATATATATATATATATATATATATATATATATATATATATATATATATATATATATATATATATATATATATATATATATACCTATATTCATATTTTAGCATGGTATCAGAGCAATCGATCCTCGGTTGTCTCTAAATTCTCATATCAAAATTTCTCCTCCCCTCCTCTTCAAGGGGGGGAGGGGGAGTGAAAAAAGATATGTTTGTCTTTCTCATGGAGATTTTCCTCTTTCTTGACTCCGACATACCATTCTCTTCAGGGGGAGAAGAGGATTGAAGAGAAGTTTCTATGTTCTTAAGCTGTGTTTACAGGGTTTCTGTGTCCTTACCCGTGTTCACAGGGTTTCTATGTTCTTAGCCGTGTTCACAGGGTTTATGTGTTCTTTAAACTCCTCATATCAAATTTCTCATATTTTTTTCCCAAATCCAAATCCCTCAAATCTAAATCCTCGTATCGAATTTTCTTGAACCAAAAACCCTGAATCAAATTCCTCATCTCGTATTCCTCATATTTCCATATCTAAATCCTCATATCGAATTTTCTTGAAACACATCGTATTCCTCGTATCGAATTTTCTTGAAACACAAATCATATTCCTCGTATCGAATTTCCTCGTATCGTATTCCTCATATCCTCGTATCGTATCCTCGTATCCTAAATCAAATTCCTTGTTCAGATTCAGATCTTCATACCCAAATCCTCGTATCCTCTTATCCTGAAATCCTAAACACATCTTTTGTCTCTTAATCTTAAATCCTTTCGCTGCCATGGATATCATTTCCAAAACCTCTCAAATCCAATTCCTATATCAAATTCCTCAAATCAAATTCTTAAATCAAACGGTCGGTCGCTAGTGGAAAGCGACCGGCCCCCTCTTAGTTCTTCGAACATGGAGAATCTACTTCAAAACTACCAGTTGCCAGTGGAAAATGACTAGTAGTCAGAGAAGCTGTTTCAAACCGACCGGTCACCAAAGGAAAACGATCAGTTTTCTCCGCGCTGTCAAAATCAGGAGGAGGAAATTGAACCGTCTTATGAGATTTTGCCCGCTTCAGCTCCAGTACCACATCACCCATTGAGATGAATCACAAGTTGTGTGAAGACATGGACCAAGAACCAACCAATAAGAAATAGTATCAAACGCCTTGTTGGAAGGTTGATATACCTGGCACACACAAGACCAAATAGTGCATATGCTGTGATTGTGGTTAGTCAGTTTATGCATTCACCCAGTGTTTCTCATATGAATGCTGTTGATCGAATCTTAAGATACTTAAAGTCAGCCCTTGGAAAGGTTTTAATGTTCTCAAAACATGAAGATCTTGAAGTTTTTCGGATATACATATGTTGATTGGGCTGAGTCCATTACAGATAGATGTTCTACTTCTGGTTACTTTACATTCGTGGGAGGTAACCTAGTCACTTGGAGGAGTAAAAAATAAACTTTGGTTTCTCGGTCTAGTGCAGAAGCAGAGTATAGAGGAATGACTCAAAGAGTTTGTGAATTATTGTGAATCAGAAGACTCTTGACATAATTGGGCTTCAAACCTGAAAAGCCAATGGAGTTACATTGTGATAACAAGTCAACCATTGATATTGCCCATAATCCAGTTCAACATGATCGAACCAAACATGTTGAGGTGGATAGACATTTTATCAAAGAAAAAATTGAGAAGAAGATCATCCGCCTACCATTCATAAAATCAGAAGATCAACTAGCAGATATCTTAACCAAAGCTGTTTGTGGCAGAGTATTTCATGACTCACTTACCAAGTTGGGCATTTGTGACGTATATGCACCAACTTGAGGAGGAGTGTTGAAGTGAGTCTCCTAATTAATTAAGAAGATTTATTTCCTTGATTAATTAAGAGATTTACTTTCCTATTTTATAGATTTATTTCCTTGATTAATTAAGGGATTTACTTTCCTATTTTATATAGTTGTCAAATCATCGTATAATTAGGAGATACTTTCCTAATCATTTACTGGATCTAATTCCTTGTAAAGCACTCATGTAAACTCTTATATATACCTCCTTATGGAGAAGAATAAAAATAAGAACCTAACATATTCAAACCCAAATTCATATTTTAGCAGAACTCATTCTAAGACGTGGAAGTTACTGACTTATTACAGCAGGAATAAACGTTGTTTGAGTTGAGTTAACAGTTGGCTAAAGTAAAGAAAGAAGGATGAGACAGAGATGTTTAAAGGAAAATAGGTTTAGGGTTTGATGATGTCTTCTCCTTTACCTAAACAATGTTTTTACATGATCCATCTTCAGTTTCTGGGGTTCTATACTAGAAATTTATCATCGTATTGATTTAAACTAAAAAACCATGTTAATTACTACTTACTAAAACTAGCGAAGAACTAGAATAAGCGGGAAGTTAAAGAATCTACAAGACCATGGATAAGGTAATAACAGATGGTAGTAGTCTATGGATAAGGTAATAACGGATGGTTCTTTTAAGTCTGGACAGCTGAAGGTTACGAGAAAACATATAATTGTTCTTAACATATAATAGTCGTAAATGATACTATTCTGCATTTTGACTTTATTCATAAGCATTTTTTATACAAACGATATTATACTTTAATCTAATCTAAACTATGAAGAGGGGGATTCAAACCCGGGTGCAGAGTGGGGAGCACATCCGCTCAAACCAACTTAGTTAAGTCCATGTCTGCGAGAAAATATGCCACTTTGAACCATCTACTACTGGACTGAGGCAAAAGCTCACTCAAACGACAGAGCTATGCTTCTTTATTTCCAAGTTCAACACTTAAACCTACTCCATGAGAATGGCACCAAATAAAAAGACCCAAAAAAAGAAAAGAGGCTTCCATTCTCTCCAAGCTATTCATAATTATTGCAAATGATAGTGATTTAGGGGATCTTTGTGGTACTTTCCTACTATTTGGCTTTTAATTCTTTGTGTCCTGGGTTTATTAGGTAAAAAATATTGGTGGTCCTCTCATGTGCATGCTTTATGTCCACATTGACTCTACTCTTATTTTTTTCTTCTAAACAAAGTCTATCTGTATTGAATTTGGTTTCAGATGATGATCACTTTACTATATATCGAATTCAACTATGGAGAAGGGTTTGGGGCTCGATCCACGTATTATTAGTGGTAGGGGTGATTTCTTTGATCATGTAGATGTAGAAAGTCTCTGGTTTGAACACTGACATTGATGTCTTTGGCATTACAAACATGCCTATGTCACTTTCCTCTAAAGTTCACATAAAAGAATGGATGGAAACTCAATTTCCATGTCTTTTTTTTTTAGGGATGGAAAGTAAAAGATTCATTTTCCAAGTTTGGTGATAGTGGAAAAGTAACTAGAAAATATCGTGTTATTTTTTTTTTCATGTTATAGCATGAGTGGACGGCATTGTTGATACTTCCCCTTTTAGGAAATAGTATTTATAAATATCCACTTATATTATAACATGTAGACAAACTATACCACATGATTGTACTACGGTACTACACTACAATTTTGTATAGTAGGTTATTCATAGTTATACAGTTTCTTGTCATTTATTCACGTTGGAGTATACCTACTAGGGAGACTTTATTTTTTTGAAATATCATTTGAGACATCTAAAATTTGTATAGTGGGATATTCACAAACTATTGAATCCTGAGACATCTAATTTTGTATAGTAGGTTATTTATAGTTAGTTTTTTATAGAATTGCTTGTCATCCATTCACGTTCGCCTGATGTTTTTTCATCACACTTGTTCGCCTGATGTTTTTTCATCACACTTAAACGTCTCGATAGTTTACAATTTGTCGAAATTTTTTAAAGAATAATTTATGAATGAAGACTTGAAAAATATACGATTCGACTCTTTGAAATAAAATGCGGAATACGCCCACAAAGTGTCCCTTGAATTAGCTTATTTATATCCTCAATAAATTGGCAGGATAGGAAATCACAAAATAGGAAAATATAAACAAAAT
This sequence comes from Prunus avium, assembly GCF_002207925.1. Next base: position 55,085 of record NW_018922642.1, read on the forward strand.
CAACTAAAGCTATTAATCAGCTAGTAACACACTAGACAACCCAGAAAAACCACTCAAGAGAAGGCAAGAGCTTATTGCCTATGCGTACGGGTGTAAATGAAGAAAAGCACAAAACACAAATTGAGGACTATCTTTCTAAACTACAACCCTAAAGTTAAAACATGAGCTCATTAAAACTGACTGGATCAAACATGGTTTAAATCCTATATATACATCAGGATAAAGTCGGGTCAGCGAGGGCCTAATGTGAGAGTCGATGAAACCGGTAATGTTCATGACAAAGAATCATACAAGAGTGAAGGTTAACTTGTAAGAAGAGTCCAGAATTCAAAGATAAAAATAAGATAATAAATATAGTTAACATCATCAGTAAGAGAAAATACATGCAACTTAAGTTAAAATCTAACATGCTACATTGCGTATCAATATGAGCAAAATTACCAAAGAGCTATGAGTGACGATATATTTGGAATTACAATGAAGAATTGATTAAAATAGATTGACTATATCTATAACTTATCCAAAATCAAACAGGTTATTAACATTTTACAGCAGAATTTGGAGTTCAGCCAGGCAATAAACAAAGGGAGAATAACAGTGAACAAAACCCAGTTCTTGCATAGGACTTTCGTACAGCAGTCTTGAATGCCACTATCTTAGCAAAGCAATGAGAATCAAAGCTTCAGTGAAAGCAACTTCTATCTAAAATTAAAATCCAATGTTTGAGTTCTGAGAAGGCCCATCCACTTCTAATAGAACTTTTCGCTCTTGAATTACCAGTTGCAAACCTCTTACATGGCCTTCTACACCTAGTTTGTAATTATACCACAACTGAAACAGATTCCTATGGTTTCCTCAGGTCTGAAACAAATTAACAAACAAAAATAATTAATAGATAGCTTTCTGCAATGTTGTACTTGGAAAATTATGAAAATGACATTGTTCTGGAACAGAACCTGAGTTAGACACTATATCAAACATCTTATCAGCAGAGCCATTTAAACTATAACCAATAGAAATTTTCAATTTAAATCGTACCTTGCCAATGAACTTCGCATTATGGTGAGCAAGAAGACAACGGGTCCCATTTCAGTGAAATTGTGGAATGACTGAAAGCTGGTATATGACAAACCAGGTTGAAACTATACATCTGTCCTAAAGGGAGCACACGGTTTAGTGTAACTATCAACTACCATGTTCTGCAGAGTACTCTCCTTGTGATTGATAATAAACGAAAATGACAAGAAACTGTCTAATCACTTGTCCAAATCTAACGTTAAGCTAGAACAAAATTTTGCATTCTGCAGTAAATGTCTAATGACAAGAAACTGTCTGATCGGTGAATGTCCGAATAACAACTATCTGAAGAGTTTACGACAGCACCACGCAGGACAATGACATTGAATTAAACTCAATTTCTGATTCCAAGGCATGTAGTAGATTTTAGCCTACACTTGATAGGATACGAATTTGCAGAATACATATGAAGTATATCAATCTATATCTTCAAAAACTTAAAGAACAGAAGCATGATAATCAACCATTTATTTATACTCTAGCAGTAACTCCTTCTCTCAATCTTGAAAAGAAGAATGATAGCTTTGCGCTTTTTTCAATACAGTGGAGCATAAAAATGGAATATAAACAGCTATCAGGAAACAAAAATAGTGGAAATCACCAGTGTATATATAACTTATTTCCCCAGCATTTAAGTTATCAACATTATTTTCTGCCATGGCAGTAATGAGTGCATGCATAAATCCTTTCTTTAGAGGCTCTATAGGCACTAATGAATTGGTATGTCTTGATTTCAATATCCACATGGTGGTGGCACTTGAAGTAACGACCAGGAAAATCAAAATTAGAAGCAGGTGCTTTACACCAATACAGCAGAAGACCACCGGTTAGACAAAATAAGATATATCTGGACTGCAAAAACAGATGCGGAATATAATCATATCAGTTCAAAACTAGTGTACAAAGTAATTAAATTACTCATATTTTTACCATAAAGAGAATCATTCATAAAAAGATCAAATAAGCCTAGACTAAAGAAGCATGAATAAGCAGACATATTTTGCACTATACAGCTATTAAGGCATAGCAAGAATGCTGCAGAAAATATACCATGTTAGCAAAAGAAGATAAAAGGAAAAGCATGCAGCCAAACATAATATGAGAGTTAAAGGATGAATGGCAGAAAGGATACAATTCAAGAGGGATGTTACTGCTGTCTCCAAGATTCTATGGTCATGTTAAACATGATATTTTTTACAAAAATAAAGTAAAAATCAACTTGGTGTGGCAGCAAAGAGAAGAGAAATAATAATGGAAAATACAACCATATATTATAAGTCTAACCTCACTTTCACACATCTCATACAAATCCTTAATCATTCATTCAACTCTTGACTACCCTAAGCCGTTGTAAGAAATACCTTAAATATACTGTGATGTTGTTGCTTCTTGGCCAATATCCACTTCACAGAAATACTATTTTGAACGATCACACAACTTTCTTGTTCAATTCAAATTTCTTCGTTTCTAATTAAGTGTGGATTTGTCTCTCAGGTCTGGTTTGTTGGGCCCTTGAAAACAGGGATAAGGCTAGAAGATTTGACGGTGATCTTCCTTTTACTTTTACTCACATCCGCTACCAGTAATACCAAACTCATCTTCAATCCCACCAATGGTATTATCCACCAACGGTATTATCCACCAACTACACCACCATCCTCATCCTCATCCTCATCCTCTTACTCATCAACCTAATTGTGATCATCATAATTCGGTTTCAGAATCAACTGCACAATTACGTTCTTTGTACATTCAACTAAACCATAGAATCCACTGCTACCCATCTTCTCAGCTCGCTGATGATCATGAGATTAATCCAAGATATGGTGTCCAGAAGATATTAGTCCTCTCTGGACCCAACCCTCTTCACAAATGAATCCTAGGTTTGTCTGGTTCATCAGAGTCGTACTCATAAAACAAATTGTTAACTGACTCCTCTTCGGAACTGGATTGGTTATTACCGATATCATCAACATATGGATCCACTTCTACACCATCACCTTTACTCTTCTTGTATAAACCTTTGCTCCTATCCAGGAGCCCTTTTCTCAACAGCCTTGCAAATCTTTCCCTCAAATCTACAGTGGGGTGTTTTTGCAAGAGTTGTTGATGGTCATAGGCTTCCCTTAGAATGACAGTTTGAGTGGCACACTTTTTTGAAATGTAGAAAATACCTGGATGGCGCTCAAACACTTTAGTGAACTTCTGGGGTAGGGCCAAAGGTTTACGAAGGTTGCTCACATTCTTACGCTCAGTTTTCTTGTGTATAGTTAGTTGAAGAAGCTCATGAAAAACCCCTACAATCCTCTTCTCCGATACATCTGTACGAGGATCTAAATGAGAGGCATCAGAGTACGGCGAAGTATAAGGGAGGGTCTGCCACTCCTTCAACCACTCCATGCATTTTCTCTTCAATCCAAAACCCCTCGTAAATCCAACAGGAAAAGCTAAACAGCCACTTCTTGCATCTTCTTCCTTCTGTTGTCTAGCAGAATTCTTTTGCAATTGGGAGACAGCAAGGTCCTCATCCCAGGATAAGAGCTTCAAGCCAACACGGTCATCGGGTAGGCGGATGAAAGAGAATAAGTCAGGGTGATGTGGAATGACTGAGTGCTGGTAATCATATGGCAAGCCCAGGTCCCATTTCAGTTGGTCGAGGGTTTGTAAAGGAAGGGTCCAACCCTGGGTAAGCATGAGCAGTTTTTGAAGCACAAGACCACGCTTGTGCTGGGAATTAAATCCGTGCTGACACCCACGGAGGAAACCAAACCCACCAACTTTAACAAATAGAAAAAACCGGACCATGATCCTTCTTGGTAAATATAGATGAGATCAGCAGCATTCTTACATTTCATTACATTGTGTGTTTTGGTAGCCTAAAGGGCAAGACTTTGTGCCCAAACAGTACAACTGCAAAAGGAAAAATCAACACTTGAATAAACAACAAAACATTCCCGCAAAACAACTATTGTCATTGTCATATGAGAAGGAAGGAAGCCATCAAATACATGAACTTAATAAAGTAAGTAATTCTGTGACCGGGGAATGACAATTTCTTTCTTTTTTTAACTAAGAAATATTGATTTATGTCTAATGATGCCACAATTGGAACAGAATTCCATCTTTCCTCAGCCTTAAAAAAATTAAGTAAAGAGAAACGACCTTAGCAATTAGCTTCCCGAATTCTCTGCTTGATAAACAACAAAAATGGCATTGCTATAGAGCACAATCTGAGCTAGACATTTTATCGAACATCTTACAGGCGAAAATGATATAAAGCTACAGTTACGCTGGTGCTGACTAAAAGGACAAAATGCAACAGCTAGCATTCAAGAAGAAATAGATTATACAACAATCGAATTATTAATCGACCCACCAGTTCACCACATACCAGATGAATTTGTATTTGTTGCCATTGCAAACGACAATCAAACCTAATAATAATGCATGAAAGACTAAGAAAAAGAAGAAACTAGCCTTTGAAAGAAACCCGCAACAACCAGAGATAAAAGCTTTGTTAAGCTTGATTTTGGTATGTGTCGGAGAAGTGATCGGGTATCGTTGGGAATGGTGGCTGGGAGGTGTGGGAGGAGGTGGAGGATGGTTTCGGCGGGTATCGTTGTTTTAATAATCTTTTTAAAAAGTTATTTTGTTTATATAAAAAAAAGGACAATGCTTGGCTCCTGATATATCAGGAGCCATTCCTCCTCCATACAAGATGTGGCCTTCTAAAAATATGACATCTGTCTCTTTTTTTTTTTTTTTTTTCACAGACTCTCTTTCTCTCTCTCCTCCCGTGTTCTCTCTTCTCTCTTCTCTCCATCTCTTTCTTCCACCATTCCCAAAATTTCCAAAACTCCCAAATAAATAACTCAATAAAATTAAAAAGGAGAGAAATCAATACATAGTGTTTGGGTGATGATGATGGAGGAGCAGCGATGGGAAGAGAAAGGGGCTGAAAATTTCTTCTAAAGAGTTGCAAGGGAAGAGACAGAGATGGGGAGAAGAGAGAAGAGAGAGCTGGGGGAGGAGAGGAGAGTGGGTGAGAAGAGAGAGAGGTAGAATCGGTGAAAAAAAAAAGAACAAAAAAGAACCATGGGAAGAGAAGAGAGAGCTGGGGAGAGTGGGTGAGACAAAAAAAAATGGAAAAAAAAAGAAACATGGGAAGAGACAGAGATGGGGAGATGAGAGAAGAAGAGAGAGCTTGGGGAGGAAAGGGAGAAATTATAGAATAGTACGGTATCACCACGTCAGCTGGTGATACTCCCATTCAAAATCTGCCACATGTCTATTTTATTTTTAAAAGTTAAAAACTAATTACAGCTGGATATGAAATTATACTTTTACCCTTTCAAATAAAATTTAAAAAGAAAAAGAAAAAAAAGAACGAGTTACCCAAACTATCTCCCTCTGCTGCCGCACCCTTCTCTTTCACTTTCTCTCTCTCTCTCTCTCTCTTCTTCCCTCCATCTCTCCATCCTCTCTCGATAACATATGAGAAAGCTTTAGACTTTTCAATTGAATATGACCTGGCCAAAAGTTGACTTGGGATCAATTGGAATATGCAGATCTCATTCTTCTAGATGAGAGAGAGAAACTGAGAGAGCGGGGGCGATGGCCAGGGGAGGCAAAGCTGAGTGCAGTGGTTGGTGTACAATATTCTAGTTTTTTAATTTTTTTTATTCTTTTTATTTTGAGGGAGATGAATAAATGGGCAAAATTTCGATGTGGAAATAAACAACAAATGTAAGATAAAGTAGTTGCTGGTACAGTAGAGAGAGATGGAGGATTAGAAACTTTGAGAGAGGGGACGGCGAGCGGGACTGGTAATTTCAGTCGGGTGGGAGTGGTGCAATCTTCTTCTTTGTGGTTTTTCTTTTATTAATTTTATTGTGAAGGGTAAAATTGGATGTGAAAGTCCAGTTGTATAAAATACTGTAGTTTTCTTTAAAAAGAGACAGGTGGCAGATTTTGAGTGGGAGTATCACTATCTGACGTGGTGATACTGTACCATTCTATAATTTCTCCCATGTTATCAATTTAACACAAAATTAGACTATGGAATAAAAAGATTGATTAAACCTTGAAACATTCAGTTGTAAATTGATGAAATTGAAACTCCACACCAATATTTTTTTTTTCGATAATCCATGTTTCCATATCCCCTATAGGGGAGTGCTAGCAACCTTCTCTCTAACCTTCTCTTTTGGACCTTCTCCCTTCTTCTCATGACAAGTGTCACTTTCCTTACACTTAAAACAATGTCATTAATGCATCACACAAACTAGTTTTTGTTTTCCAAGTTTACCCTTATTAAATGTATTAA
>NW_018922642.1:67291-92322 GCF_002207925.1 Prunus avium
AAAGAGGCAAAATGTAATCACCATTTTTATATATAAATAAATAAATAAATTGCTAAGTGCAATTATTTGTTTAAATTATCAAAATTCATGTTTTTAATTCTTTTTCTATGACCTTGTGAATTTTATATGTGGGTCTTTGTTGATTTTACGTATTTTGTTTTGTATTTGTTTACTTATTGCCCAATACTCAAGAATGCAAGTGATTCTTGTATGTCCCATGCAAGTTATTCTTTATTATTATTATTATTATTTGTTTTTAATTTTTACCCATTACATTTTCAGCTAATTACTAGATGCTGCCACATTTTGACCAGGCTTACTTGATGCAAGTGATACGACTTGAACCCGACATGTTTATTATCCTATCTAAATAAGTCGGGTTTTGATTAAGCATTCTTGACACGTTTATTATCCTTACTTTAAGGAGACTTTTTGATCATTTGCCCTAAAAACGAAAAATAAATATTACTGTTTTGTTCTTTAATAAATTTTAGAACGTTGTTGTTTTGTATTCTTAAATAAGTTCCTATGATTTACCACGTGTGCGGTTCTTCTTACATCAAACACTTTAAACAGTCTGAAAACTTCTCCAAGACACAGAACAAGTCGCTCCTCTTTCATAACCTGAGTTCTCTTTATCTCTGATTCTATCTTTCTACCACTTCACTGAAAGTCCTCTTGAATTCCAGTAAGTCCAATCCAACCCCTTTTTCCATTCTTCTGTTACACTAAAAGCTATAACCTTTCTTGCATTTTCTTTTTGGGCTTTCGCCATTGATTTATTGACCTTATTTTTTCTTGCTTATTGAAATTCCTATTGTTTTGTTGTTTTTTTTGTGTATCTCTGATATTACAACTTTATTTTAACGGGTTGTAATGATTCTTTGGTGGCAATACTTTCTGGTCCACCTGTTTTATTATTAATTTTGTCTATCAATATAATTGATGATAGTAAATTTTGAAATGCTGCGTTCGTTTCTAACTGCTAAGAAAATTGAGGAATAAGAGAGTAATTGGAAAGGAAATCAAGAAGGCGGGAAAAGATTGAGAATGGCTGTGTTTGGTTACATTTTCATAAGGATCTGTTTGTACCAAAAATTGGATTTTTGCCTAAAATTGTAGATAATTTTCCGTGGACATCAGAATGGCCAAAATATGGCTAGACATGCATTGCTGCAGTCAGATGGAGTGGGCCCAAAATTCAAATTCAGCGCTGAAATCAAGTTTCATTCTTCTCGAAATTTGTTCATCTCTACGTCTACTGCAACATATCCAAATTTGGGTTTATTTGGACAAATGTGGAGTCCTAAGAGCTGAAAACACCAGATGCACAGCGCCAGCGAAAGCTTATAGCAGCAATTCGGGCCTAAAACCGGGCTAAAGGCTCCCCAGTCAAGCCCGAAGCAGCTCCAGCGGCAGAGAAGAGGCCCGGGCAAGTGGAGGGTCCTACCAACCTGGGCAAGCCCACAGGCAGATCTTGCCTGGGCTGAAGCCCGAAGGCGCTGATGTCAGCCGTGACGTCACACTAACGTCAGCTCACGCGCCAACAGTAAAAAAAATTTGATTTGCGCCCGCTGACGTCAGCGCTTGCCAGCCCCAATGAGCAGAAGCCACGTGGCGATCCCCCAGCTCTCCGATCCATTTTTTTGCAAAAATCCAACGATCCTCATTTTTTTCTGCCAAAAAAATTGCAAAAAATTCGAATAAAAAATTTATAAAAATTTATAAAAAAATACCAAAAAAATCTAGATTTTTTCCCTATAAATACCTATCAATTTCATTCACCTTCCACACCAAATCTTCGTACCAACTCTTCTCCTTGCAATATTTTGGGCAATTCTACTCACATTTTTCTACTAGTTTCCATTTGTATCAAAAAATAAATGGCCTCTTCTGTCGAAGCTCGAGGCGCTTGGAGTAATGTTGAAGATGTTGTGTTGTGTGAGTGTTGGGTGAAAGTTAGTTATTGCCCTATATCCGGCAATGAGATTAAGTTTTCTCAAATGTGGAAAAAAATTCATGAAGAATTTGTTGAAAGATTCGGTTCGGGTCGGACGGAAACGGCCTTAGCCTCGAGGTGGAAAATTTTGAATAAAGAGTTGGGCAAATGGAGGGATGCCTTGGCAAAAGCTAGGGAGAACCATAGAAGCGGTCAAAATCTTACCAATGAGGTAAAATATTTATAATTCTCGTTTTATTTAATTTAATGTATCAATTTTTTTTCTTGCATATTATAATTTTTTTTCTTGCATTTCTAATTTATTTATATTTTGTTGCATAATAATTTTTTTGCATGCATTTGTAAATTTTTTATATTGTCTTACATATTTATTGTTTTGTTGCATAATCATTTTATTTCTTGCATTTATAAAATGTTTATAAATTGTTGCATAATCAATTCTTTTCTTGCATTTCCAAATTATTTATATTTTCTTCTATATTCATTTTTTTGTTGCATTTGCAATTATTTATTTTTAATAGATCGTACAAGCACAAATGTGGTTCGGTGCGACGGGGCAAGGCAAAAATACTTTCCAACATCAAGAATGTTGGGAAATTGTTAAGAATTGTTCGAGATTCAAAATCATTTGCACTACTCCTCCGGTTATGTTGAATGAGACGCCGCTTCACGATTTGTCGACAACTGATTCACCATTGGACTCCCCAATGGATCAAGACTCACCACGCCCACGTGCGCCAAGACCTATTGGGAGAAAGGCGGCAAAGGCAAAGAAAGGGAGCACTTCAAACAATGAATGTGCACAATTTTTGGAGCAAATGGCTAAGAATAGTGCACTGAGACTTGAGAGAGAGTTGAAAAGAGAAGAAGTGGACAAGGCACGAGAGGAGGCATTTTCAATTCAAAGGGCGAAGGCACAAGAACAAGACATGGAGGATAGAGAGATGAAAATCATGGCTATGGATACCACCCATATGTCTCCTGACACAAAGTCATACTGGAAAATGAAACGAAGGGATGTGATGAGAAGAAAACTTTTTCATGATGACGGACCTAGCAATACGGATGGGTTAAATGATGGAAACCTTTAGGTTGGATTAAAAGATTTGTCATGTATTAAGAATTGTTGTATTATTTCCCTTTTATTCAATAAAGAAAGCATTAAATAATATGACTAAGTATTAAAAATATTTGCAAATGAAAACAAAGTTTAATTAAAAACAAACCTTATTTTATTGCAAACAACACACAAAATAAAGCATAATTAAGAACAAAACATAATTATATGACTATGTATTAAAAATATTTGCAAATGAAAACAACCCTAAATTAAAAACAAACCTTATTTTATTGCAAACAACACACAAAATAAAGCATAATTATTGCAAACATAATTAAAAACAAAACATAATTCCAAACACACCACACACAAAATAAAGCAATCTTAAAAACAAAGCATTAATCTTGTCTTCATCCATTGTGATTGCCTTTCATCTCCCACAAGTGCTCGATCAAGTCAATTTGACGCCTCTCATGAACATACGAAGATTGCATTTCTTGGTAACGATCAATCATGGCGTTGTTGAATCGACCATCTCGAACTAACGGTTCATGCTCCAATGGATGTCCATTTGGTCCCATCGGCCTTTCATAAATTCTTGTCAAGGCCGTGTTCATGGGATCCGGTTCGTGCTCCTCTGGACCTTCATAATCATACTCATCCTCCATAATCATGTTATGGAGGATGATGCAAGTCATCATAATGCTCCGCAGCACCTCCTCATCATACATCTGAGCAGCGCCTCTAATAATAGACCAACGAGCTTGCAAGATATTGAAACACCTTTCCACATCTTTCATGTAACCTTCTTGAAAGGCAGCAAAGCTTTTTTCCTTCTGGGATTGAGGATTCGGAATTGTTTTCACAAATGTCGTCCACCTAGGATAAATTCCGTCGGCAAGGTAGTACGCACCAGAGTATACAGTGTTGTTGATTTGGTACGTGATCTGGGGAGAATGACCTCGCAATACATCATTAAACACTGGAGATTGACCAAGCACATTGAGGTCATTTTGAGATCCGGCCACTCCGAAGAAGGCATGTCAAACCCAAGTGTCGAATGAAGCTACGGCTTCCAGAATTATACTTTTTTGGCCCTTTCGATTCCCATAATCTCCTTGCCAAGCTGTTGGGCAATTCTTCCACTGCCAATGCATGCAATCGATGCTTCCAATCATTCCTGGGAAACCTCGAGTCTCAGCTTTTTGTAGAAGCCTTTGGAGGTCCCTTGGAGAAGGTCTACGAAGGTACTCCCTTGTGTAGAGATTTTCTACTGCATCACAAAATCTAACCAAGCACTCTAGGATAGTTGATTTTCACATCCTTGCAATCTCATCCACTTGCTCTGCAGATGCGCCATAAGCAAGCATCCGCAAAGCAGCTGTAAGTTTTTGCTCCGGGAGAAGACCCAAAACTCCACAAGCATCATTCTTTTAAATGAAGTATGTGTCGTAATTACAAATATCATGCATGATTTTTTGGAACAAATGTGGCTACATTCTATATCTCTCTCGAAACTTAGAAACATGATATAAGGAATTTGGGATAAAGTAATCTTCCATGAGATTCTTACCCCAAGATTGCCTACGTCTATCCACATTCTGGGCACGACGGCGGTGGTGTTGCCTTGATTCATTAAGCATAGCAAAGGCTACAAGCATTTCCTCCTCTTCTTCATCGGCCTCCCGATCTTCCTCGGCACTTCTCCGCCGGATTTCTTCCTCTTCTCTCTCTTGCCTCTCCAACACCCTCCTCAAGTTTGACATTGAGAGTAAAATATGTATTGTAAAATCTGAGAATTGAAGGAAAAGAGAAGATGTGGTGTGAGATGTATGAGTTGAAGATGTAGTTATATAGAGGGATTGATAAGATAGAGATGACACGTGGTGCAATTTTAGAGGGTGAAAATCTTATCTGAAATCTGAGATTATGATTTTTTTTTTAAAATTTGAAAACCTTATCTGACATGGGACACGTGGCACAATTCAAGAGGGTGAAAATCTTATTTGAAATTTGAGATTATAATTTTTATTTTTTTTTAAATGAAAATCTTATCTGACATGAGACACATGGCGTAATTTTATAGGGTGAAAATCTCATATGAAATATGAGATTATAATTTTTTTTTTAAATCTTAAAATCTTATCTGACATGGACACGTGGCAACCAAATATATTATCCGAAAATGTTATTTGAAATTTGAGGTGATAATTTTATAATAAATAGTGACATGTGGCAACCGAAAATATTATCTGACAAAATTAATTAATGGTTTAAAGTATAAAAAAATTGAAAATAAAGTACAATGAATAGTACTTGCCCTTGCCCTAGCCTTCAAAGGGTGGAACCAACTAAGGCAAGGCTGCCACTATTCACATGAATAGTGTCAGCCCTTGCCTTGCCTTAGCCTTGCCTTTGCCTTCATGGGTGGATTTGCTCTAATGAATTCTCTTTCTTCATAAAAGTTTTGCATTAGAACGTCTACTGTAACATATCCAAATTTGGGATCATTTGGATAAATGTGGAATCCTCGCGACATCAAACACCAGAAGCATACCAGCAACAGTGAAAGCTGATAACAGTGGCAATTCGGGCCTAATTATGGCCCGATTTGGGCCAGCTTCCAGTCCTCAAATGAACATTCGTTCTTCATGAAAGTTGTTCATTTGGATGTCTACTACGACATATCCAAATTTGGCGTCATTTGCGCAAGTATTGAATCTTCATGGCATTAATCATGATTTCTATTTGTGACAGCAGTCTGTGACGACCAGTCCAGTGTAACCATGCTAAAACCAGATTTTCTATTGCTCAAATGGAATTAAGTTCTTCATCAATGTTGTTCCTACTTATGTGGAGAACAACATATCCGAAATTGGCAGCAATTGGATCAACCTAGCATTCCCAGTTTATTACGCATCAAGGCATGTTCAGAGGAGAAACTCAGTGGCTGCAAATCAAGTTTCACTTTATCAATGGAGGGACTTCATCACCAGTGAGTTGATTCAGAGAAGAATAAAGTGAAGATGTGGTAGATGGAAACAATTTAATATTCTCTGTTACGAAGAATATTAAAACAAAGCCAAAGTCCAACATACACGTGAAAAGTCTACACCAAGGTTGAAAGAAGAATAAAATAATATGCAAGTGGGCTTAAAGAATGAATAAAGAAAGAAGTAGAGATGGTGGTCATTATCTCTACATTTCTTTTTGTCTTTTAGTCAGCTACTTTTGGCTGTCACTCACCAATCAATGGCAAGTGGACTAATACTTTGGATTTCTTTAAGTCTAATAGTGACAACTTCTGTCAAATCACATCAAAGCCTCTTAGCAACTTTTTTGGGTTTACTTGTATTTTCAGCAACCCACTCACCAAAACCAATGGCAAGTGGGTACTTCCAATTGGCTTGCTGGTCCACTCAACGACCTCCATTCTCTATAAATTGAAGGAGAAATCATCAGCAAAAGACACACAACTCAACCAACAAAAACCAGACTCAACGTTTATAAACCCAGCTCAAAAGCTTGAAACAGCCTTCCTTTTTCATTCTCTGAGTTTCCCAGTTGACAACTCCTGAGGAATTTTCTTTATTTTGCTCTGCCAACTCTTGGTATGATTTTTCCTCGTACAAGATTGAATAGAGAAATCTTCAATCTCCATTTTAATTTTATGTACCAGGTCTGAATAGAGAAATCTTCAGGCCATGTTGTTTATGTATTTCCTTTTTCTCTCAAGTTGTCTGAATAGAGAAATATTCCGATAAAACTTCTGTCATTTCCATTACCGTTCAATTTCAACTTCTGTCAATTATCATTTTCGCACTAGATGAATATTGAAGTCCTCTTAATTGAGGCATAGAAAAGAACCTTGTATTGGGCCAGTTCCCCACCCAATCTACAATCGATTGATTAAAGTCAATATCGGTGCGCATTTTCCAGTCTTACCATTGTCAGTCTGTTGGAGTTTTTCACTGCCAACAGTGGCACGCCTTGGCAATCGCAACAAGCAAACTCCACGGCCAAACCCCATGCGAATGGCCGGCGGGTCTTTTCGGGGTAAACAGGATCAGAAAAGACAAATCAAATATGCAATTGGGTCTTTTACTTATTTATTTTGAAGTTTCTCAAAAATAAGAAACAGACGAAGCTCTTGAATGTTTTGGTTGTTTTTATTTTCGAAGTTTGGCATACGCTTGAGAACTGCTTGAGATATACCTAAACTTTACAATAATTTTTTTTTCTTTCTTTGTTTTTTGTGTGCCGAATGAAACATTTACATAACGTTAACTGCATCTTGTACATTTGTTCTACCATGTCTGATTGAGGTTTCGTACACTTTAGAACATGGTAACTTATGTGATCCAAATTTCATTCCTTTTCTCTTCCCATAAGTATTTTTCATCAAGGCTATTCTGAGTTGACTGCATATCTTTGCACTTGCCTATCTTTGATGATTCACATTAATTTCTATATCAGGGCTTGACCATTTGTAAAGGCCTTCTGTGTTAATCTTACATTACCACATTCCAAACATGCAATGATAATTTCTATATATATATCTGTTGAGATGCAGTCTTACATGGGTGTTTTGGCACGCACCAGAGTCCCTCTTGTGGACAAGAAATGGACTCAATTGCCCAAGGACCTGAAGGAGCAGCTTTGGGAAGCTGTTCAAATGGCTTTTGTTATCAGGGAAGGGTGTAAGAAGATGGTTCTGTCATCTGCTGCCAAAAAATGGAAGGATTTCAAGTATACCTTAACTAGGCAGTTTATCCTTCCATTCGCAAATGACAATGAGAAGTTAAAAGAACCCCCTCAACTTTATAAGTTCATAGAGAAATCACAATGGGATGCTTTTGTAGCTTCAAGGTTATCCCCAGATTTTGAGGCTGTGCATTCTAGGCAGAAACATAGGGAGAAATTGGAGTACAACCATAGGTTGTCTCGAAAAGGGTATGTGGGTTTGGAGGATGAATTAGAAGAAAACATGCCCGGTGAAGAAATCGATCGAGCTCTACTATGGAAGAAGGCAAGAGAAGATAAAATGGGAAACATCCCTGATCCAAAGGTTGCAGAGAAGGCAAAATTAATCGTAAGCCTCATTAACTCTGTTCTAAATTTGAAAAACAGCGTGTTTTATTTTGGTATAGATGTCGCACATTTAAATAACCGACGTTATAAAATAAACACCACGACGGTTTTTATTTACCGTCGTTTCAAATAGAATAGCACGTCAGTTTTTGCATAAATTAGAAGTCTAGATAGAATTAATACGACGGATTAAATTCCGGAGACGGCCGTCTTGTTTTAAATTTACTTCCGGAGACGGCCGTCTTGTTTTAAATTTACTCACGCACACACTCTCCCTATCTCTGTCTATTTCACTGAAATTTATGGTGCACAATTTCTGGAAAAGAATGCATATTTCAATTGAGTTTTTTCACTTCTTCATTAAAATTTACAACGGTTTTATCTCGTCTAGACATTAGAATGCGTATACAACGACAATAATTTTATGTGGCCGTTTGAAATTATGTCCTATGTCTGTTTTTTCAACATCCGTCGTCTTAATTGAAATACTACGACGGTGTTTGATTTATGTTCTATTAATCTGTTTGCTTTTGAATATACGACGAGTTTTTCTACCAACGTTTTTTGGTTTATTTTGCAGTTTGAAAAGAAAAAAGATTGAGTTCAGTATACACAAGAACATATTGCGAAGTTAAGCATGAATGGGCAAAATTCGTTAACAAGCTATTACAAAATGATAATTGATGTACATAATATTTATTAACAATGTTAAGTTTTATTTTAGTTTATTAAAAATGTACATAAATATTTTTGTTGTAATCAATCGAACAACCATCAAAAAAATTAATTTTTTTTTGAAATATTTTTAGTTCCCAAAAAATTCATGAAAACTTAATTTAATTCCCAAAAAATGACGTCTCATTCTAATTTACACGTCACATATGTGTATACAATGGTCGTCTTACTATAACTAGAAATATAACATCGACGGTAATTATTAAAAACAACATGTAACAGTAATAAACACGATGGTTTATATTTACTTCATCTTGTATGGATAAATTTATAATGATATACTACGTCTATTAGTACAACCATATCGTCGTCTTAATAATATACAAAGGCAGTTATCATACAAACTTTGACGTTGTATAATCAAACAACATCGGTGATCCAAAACAAGATGACGTGGTAATCTAACAACCCACGTAGGTGATCCAAAAAAGATGACGTGGTAACATAATCATCCACGTCGGTGATTTAAAACAAGAGGATGTGGGAACTTAATTATCCACGTCGGTGAGTAAAAACAAGACGACGTGGTAACTTAATAACGCCGTTTTATGTTCGTTTCGACGTCTAAAACAATATAGGACGTCAGTTTGTGTTGTTTAACGTCGTTGTAAAGTGATACAGCGTCGATTATGTCATTTGGCATTTAATTTTAATATGACTTTTATATTTTATTTAAGGGAGTTTCACTAAAATACCCAAAATGGGGGTTGAAATTATAAAAATACCCAACACCCAAAACACTTTATAAACATACCCAAAACCTATCATTACACACACTCAAAACCCATTTATAAACACACCCAAAAAATATACAATTGTTGATTGTAGGGTTGATTTTGGGTATGTTTCTATGTTTAAATAGTGCTTGGGTATTTTTATAAATACATGTCTAGGATTGGGTATTTTTATAAATATCTATTTATTTAATTCCATAATAAATTCAAAACTAATTCCAAAAATTAAACTGACAACTACCATGCACTCATTGAAATATTGTCTCTCCCCTAAAGCTTTAAAAAATATAATTTTACAAATATTTTTTTATTGTATTTAATTACTAATATTAATAATATATTCCAAACAAAATCCGAAAAATATACCGACAAATTCTATGCACTCATTGAGACAATATCTTGCCCGTAAAGGCCTGAAAAATGTCATTTTAGTTTTCAAAGTTCAAATGATAATAAAAGTCAAACAAATTTAGAGACAAAGCACGATACTCCTTATACTTTACGTAACATAACCCTAAAGGATATGTGATCCATTGGTGCCCATAAATTCAAAATGATGAAATCCGGATTTTAGCCTACTATTATAGAAGGCATTGTTGTAAGGAGTCCGTACCAATTTTCGGTTCATTTTTCTCATACTTGTGTATTTTTTTTATAATTATTGTAAAATTCAGGGTTTAGGGTTTAGGGTTTAGGGTTTATTGAAACGACGCCAGTTTTCTCCCGTTGTTTTCAGTCAACTACGCGTGTTCGAATCCCAGGAAACCCAAACCCCGTCTAATTATTTAATATTTACGACGTTGGTTTATTAAGGGGTGATGTAAACATAATTTACTACGTCGTTTTCTTCATTTGTTGACGTATGTTCTGTTTACAACGTTGATTTTGTATGTAAACCGCCGTCGTAAGTGCGTATTAAACTTCCATAGCTAAGTATTTACCGACGTCGTTGAAAAACGCGGTACTTTGAAATTTTTTACCAATATCTAAAATTTTCAGAATTTCCCTTTAACCGTAAAATAGTTTGTTCTCTCGACTAGCATGTTCGCAAGCGCAAAGTTTGTTGCAGTTATTTTTGTTCTATTGTTTCGTTACTTTATTTTGATGTTTTTTGTCAAACCGTTTTCTAACCTATGGTCGGCTCAGCAGACGGCTCAGCAGATATATGGGCTATTCCAAGGCCATCTTAGCTCAGAGGCTCGGCTACTTGAATGACCGACTCGGAGTCAGAACCCATCACGTCGTCCAACCACCGTGGTCGGCCTCATCCACTTCAGCGCCGAGAAAATCCCAGTGCAAAAGGAAGGGTACTTCTCCCCAAGCTTCTCGTATAAGTCGAAGTATCCCTGAACAAGTTGAGCAGCAAGCTTCTCTTCGTACTCAGCAGACCGTATATAATCCTTTACTGCATCATCATAGCATGACCGCAGCTCTAATGCAAAGGCCTCAATTTTGCGGTTCGCCTCACCTATTTCCTCCCGTGACTTGGATAGCTCTGCTCTTAGACTACGCTTGTCTGCTGTCAGCTTATTCACCGACGACAGTAGATCGGCGTTCTTCTTCATCTCGGCGTCTAGCCGACCCTGCACCAATGATAGCTCCTCATCCACCTTGGCCTATTCATCAAAGGTCCTCTTCAGCTCAGCCATAGTCACAGCCTGCTCGTCCCTCTTTCCTCGGTAAAAATCCCGACGAGCAGCAACGTTTTGAGCAGCGACGAAAAGCTTGAAGGTAGCCTGCATCAAAAATACAAATGACATATATGCTCGGTAACAAACAGATAGAATGGGGTCAGAACATGTTAAATCTTCATTGGTCCTCCAGAGCCGCAATGGTCATAAAACTAACCCATCTCCTCTGTGAACATGCTCTCTATAACCTCCACTTTCAATACCCGCTTGGCTGCTTCTTGGTAAGCCCTCAGTGCAAGCTCACCGTCCACCAAAGGCTCCAATGGACCAGTCACAGGGTTCACACTTAACCTCTTTCCCGACTCAGGAACCGCCGAGCTTACTGGCCGCTTCCCCGTACCCCGTCTAGGCTCAGCCATTCCTGCCCGGCTCGGGCTGGTTTAGCAACCCAACTGGCACCATCGCTCCTGGCCACGGATATTTGAGGTGACGCTCTCGACCGAGGCGACTGCGAGACCTCAGCCGACTCTCTCCACGTCTCCTTGGCCATCTTCATCAGCGTCCCTTGCATACTGGGGTCGTTTCGTTTTGGTCTCATCCCTGAGCACACGGATAAAATTAGTCGCCACTTCACCGCCACAAAGTATACGCGACCGGTGTACTCGAGTAGGTGTGATGACTTGGCGACAGGCGACTGGTGGTCTGAAGTGGCGCCAGGTTTTGAAATCGGTGTAGTGGAGTATGTGTGATAACGTGTCGACAGGCGACTGGTGGTCTGAAGTGGCGCATTAAATTTTCGTGACAGGAGAAAGGTTTCGTATCCCGTCACTTCAGTTGACAGGCATTGGTGTGGCTCCACGTGTGAGCATCTGGAGGAGGTAGCCGTTCGCGTCAACGGTAGAGATGGCATGGCCGTCCGAGTACAAGAACGGCAGGCAGGTTTCAATTTATCACTTTCGTCATTACTTCCGTTTGAGAGCTTTGGAGCAGAGTGTGTTGGGCGAATTTCTTTGTGTGTTGAGTCTTTGCAGACAGTAGCGTCAGAGTGTCGTGATTTCTGGTAAGCCCTTCTCCTCCTTATCTCTCCTTACCTTTCTAATCCTTCTTTCGTTCCAAAATTTGTTTCTGTTTTCGTCTAGCGTCATAAGTCTGTGTGTTTGGTGTTTGCTGGGTTTGGGGTTTGTGTTCGTCAGTTTGTTCTTGTTCTGGCATGATTTGATCCTTAGCCTCCAACTGGCCTCATTAACACATGTTTGTACCCCTTTGCAGTTGAATTGGAGCGAGCCGAGCTTTCCGCAGTTGAGCAAAAGCAGCTGGACCATTTACTTGCATTCACCAGTACCCGAGAGGGCAGCAGATAAGCTTCTTGAGAGTGAAGGGCTGATCAGCATCGCTGGTGAGTTTTGCATGCTTATAAATGTAGTCGGTTATGGTCGATATCATGGTCGGAGACTCATTAGTTTCCTGTTTCCAACAGCAATGAGGCCGAGCCGAAATGACCCTGCCTTCAAGGCTATGCTGATGAAGATGGCCAAGCGTTCGTCTGGTGGATCGGCTTGGGGTTCCCAGCCGAACCTAGTTGGGGCTTCTCCCCACATATCCGTGGCTCGGAGCCAAGCACCCGTGACAACAGCCGGCCCTGCTCGGGGAGGTCAGAAGAGGCGTGCAGAGGAGCAATTACATCGAGATATGGGAAATATGCGGGAGGAAGAGCCGAGGATAGACACTGTTAAGCGGCCTATGGGATCGGGTACTTCAGAAGGACCGAGACGGACGAGTGTGGACCCCGTAAGCGGTCCATTTGAGCCACCGATGGACGGGGGTGTTGGGCTCGGTGGTTATCAGGAGGCGGTGAGGCGCATTCTGAAGATCGACGTGATCGAGGGGATGTTCACCGAGGAGATCGGTTACAGTGGAATGACTCTGTCTGCTTTGGAGGACCAACTGGAGGTATGGTAATCTGTCACCCTACCTTCTGTTTTTCTCTCCTGAATGAGCTTTCGTGTTTTCTTACCAGTTCTTTGGTGTAGGCAAGTATGAAGTTGTTTATCGCTGCTCAGAATGTGGCTGCTCATTACGAATTTGACCGAGGAAAGCGAGACGAGCAGGCCGTAACAGTTGCCGAGCTGAAGCGAACGATAAGTGAGAAGGAGAAGGTTGAAGAAGAACTTGAGCAGGTGCGAAGCCTCCTGGTGGAGGAAGAAAATAGGAATGCCGAGTTGTCTTCCTCACTGGGAAAGTTCCGAGACGAGAATCGCTTACTCAGCCAGGAGCTGACTGTGGCGAAGGAAAATTTAGACGAGGCGAAGCGTAAGATTAAAGCCTCTACCTCCGAGCTGCGCACATGCCATGATGATGCCATTAAGGACTTCATGGATTCTGCTGAGTATCAGGAGAAACTTGCTGCTCAACGGGTCCGGGGATACTTCGACTTAATCGTTAAGGTTAGGGAGAAGTATCCTTCCTTGGACTGGAGTTTTCTCGGAGATGGAGTTGATGGGACCGAGGCCGAAGCCGAGCATTGTGGGGTGACCGAGGTGGCGATGTTCCCTGGTACGGAGCCAGTGATTCAGGAAACCGAGCCCGCGAGCCAGGGTTGTCGTGGCATAGCCCCTCAAGATCGAAGCCCAAAAAATCCAATGTCTGATAAGGCAAGCTGCTCTGGGGCCACTGGTATCAGACCCCTGGCTTTGGGGGTAGAAGATCCAAAGCCTGATGCTGATACTACTGGAAAACAGCAAGAGGACACGGTAAAATCTCTGATATTTTCTTTTTCTGCCTTTTAACAGCAAGAGGACACAGTATGTACTAGAAATCGTCGTTTATATTATATACCACATCTGTTTTTTGGGTTTAGTTAGTGTCGTTTATTTTAGTTCGCACACAAACTAACTTATATTTCTTTATTTATTTCTTATAACAGGATCTCTCAAAGCTAGACATGCCACCTCCTCTGTTAGCCTTATGCCAACTTGTCCAGACCAAGTTGTTGCCCTCTAACGAGGCTCTGACAATTCACATGCCCGAGGAAGTGTTTGGCTTTGAGCATGATACCTTCCTCTTCGCTGAAGATATTTTGCAGTTTGGTTCCATGGTTGAGATTGGAACCACAGTGATATCAGTATGCATGAGGTAATTCTAGAAATCCCATTTTGTTTTACATTTCCCTTTCTTTTGAATTAAAATCTCATTTAAATTTAATTGAATTTCATATATTTAGGTACCTATTTGACTATTTGAAAATGGCAAACATGGTAAACCTTATTGGCCTCGTAGACCCTGGGGTAGTCAGCTCTCAATCTGGATCTCTATCAGACCGAATAAAAAACCTGTCAACCCGCCTGAACACAGCAGATGGGGAACAATTTTTCTTGGTCCCTTATAATCCAGGGTTAGTCCCCTTAACTATTTAAAGTATTTTTCTTTGTAGTACTATTTAACCTATATGGATCATTATGTGTAGGGGTCATTGGGTGATGGTCATTGTGAGACCATTGAAGGAGACTGCATATTACATGAATTCACTGCCAAACCGCGCTGTTGACGACGAGATGAAAAGTATAGTGAATAGGTAAGTTCATTTATTCTGATATAAGATTTTTTGGCCTTTACCGCATTTGAAGTATACGACGGGTTTTTATAATGCCGACGTCTTAATCAAAATATAACGACGGTAATTTTTTACTGACGTTTTAAAATATTTATTACGTTCGTATTGTCTTAAAAACATCATGTTAACTTAACCACCACGTCGTTTGAGTTTTATTTAAGGACGTTTTAATTTTTTCTGTTCAATTTTTTGTTATACGACGTTTGAAATGTTACAGACGTTATAATGTTACACAACGACGGTAGTTTCATACCGCCGTTTGAAACACAATACCACGTCGTCCTGACTGATTTACCACGACGGTTACTATGTTATTTTAGATTTTTGGTTTTGTCAGTAACTCGTTTTCTTGTAACAGGTCAATTAAATTGTTTAACATTCATATAAACAAATCTTCAGCACGTAAAGAAGCCATTTGGAAAAATCTACTTGGAACTCCTGTCCAACCAACAAGTGTAGAGTGTGGCTATTTCGTGATGAGATTCATGAGAGATATAATTTATGATCAACACCTAGATTTCGAGAAGAAGGTAAAAAGGCAAAATTTTAGATATAATTTCTTTATTTTACTACGTCAACTTTTTCTTTACAACCGTCGTTTGTATCTTTATAACACGTTGGTTTTTTGGTTTATTTTGCAGTTTGGAAAGAAAAATGATAAAGTGAAGTATAAACAAGAGGATATTGACGAAGTTAGGCGTGAATGGGCAGAATACGTGAACAAGTTATTCTAGAATGATAATTGATGTACATAATATTTATTAACAATGTTAAGGTTTATTTTATGATAAACAGAGGGGCACAGCCCCAGGAAAAAAAAACAATTAAGAAACTTCAGAACAAATCAAACGGGATCTGGGGATCCCAAGCAAGTCCTCATCCAACAGGTCACTTGCCCGAGGAGGAGCAATTTCAAAAACACAAACACCAAGATCCAGATTGTAGCTCCAGTTAGCAAGCCTATCTGCGACACAGTTTATCTCCCTGTAAACGTGTTGGACCACACAATCCCCAACTTGCTTCATGAGATCACAGCAGCTAATAATTAAGGGAGCAAGGGGATGGCACTCCAAGTGCCCAGCTTTATGAATAAGCTGAACAGCCACAGTCGAGTCCATCTCCACAATTAGTTTAGACAGACCCTTTGCCACTGCCAGTTTCAGACCAAATTACTTGGAGGAGTAAGAAACAAAGAGTTGTAGCAAGATCCAGTGCTGAAGCTGAGTTTAGAGGAATGGCTCAAGGAGTATCTGAATTGCTTTGGTTGCGAAGATTGCTAAAGAATCTTGGCATTAAACAAGTGAATGCCACAAACCTATATTGTGACAATAAAGCTTCCATCGAGATAGCACATAACCCAGTACAACACGACCGTACCGAACATGTGGAAGTCGACCGACACTTCATCAAAGAGAAACTAGAAAGTGGTATAATTAAGTTTCCATTTGTAAACTCGGAAAACCAACTTGCCGACATTCTGACGAAGGCCGTATCGAGTAAAGTCTTTCATGACTCAGTTGACAAGTTGGGCATGCGTGATATCTTTGCACCAACTTGAGGGGGAGTGTTGACAATGACTTGAGACAACTAAAACAAGGAAAAGCTTGTCTATCATCTCTCATACTTTTCCATGTTTACATATCCATGTTTTAGGGATGTTTTCACATCCATGTTTTAGGGATACCTTTCCAGGATTTGTGTTAGATGTAATTATTAATTAGCCATGTACAATTGCATATAACTCTCAAGTGAGTAATACAATTTCAGATTAGCATTTTCTGCAAATCTTCTTCTCCAAGTTCATCTCTATTCTCTCAATTACACTATCTTTGGCACATAGTTGGAACACATTCTACTATGCAAGGGTATATCTAAGGGTTATCTCCGTGCTTGGTAGTAATGCTTAAGTAGAGCTGAGGAAACCTCTAAGAGTATGATTATTTAATTATCTGTTTATTTATCATCTATTTATATTTGTTCATATGGTTAATTGTATTGTAAGAGTATAAATATAATATTGGAATGATATGCTAATCAGAGATCAATATGGCTAGCAAACTAGTTGAGTATTTGATATAATTTCAGTGATTGAAAAGGAAGAATTATAGCTCTTGATTTTTATCAGATTTTGATATATATATATATGTGGATATATATTTTAAGTTCAATTGAGAACCAGTTTATTGAGAGTTTATGTAAATAACGGATTATGGTTCTCAAACCCACCACAAGGGTGCCCCTAGTTACTTTGAAACAGTTTGGTATCTTGTTAACGCCCCACGAGTTCGGGGACACTTGGACCGTGTGGTGCGAGGAACGCGGCTCAGGCTGACTTATGGTCCCCTGAGACCTGCGAGGAGCGCAGCTCGGGTTGACTGGGTGTCTCCGAGGTCTGTGAGGAACGCGGCTCAGGCTGACTTATGGTCCCCTGAGACCTGCGAGGAGCGCAGCTCGGGTTGACTGGGTGTCTCCGAGGTCTGTGAGGAACGCGGCTCAGGCTGACTTATGGTCCCCTGAGACCTGCGAGGAGCGCAGCTCGGGTTGACTGGGTGTCTCCGAGGTCTGTGAGGAACGCGGCTCAGGCTGACTTATGGTCCCCTGAGACCTGCGAGGAGCGCAGCTCGGGTTGACTGGGTGTCTCCGAGGTCTGTGAGGAACGCGGCTCAGGCTGACTTATGGTCCCCTGAGACCTGCGAGGAGCGCAGCTCGGGTTGACTGGGTGTCTCCGAGGTCTGTGAGGAACGCGGCTCAGGCTGACTTATGGTCCCCTGAGACCTGCGAGGAGCGCAGCTCGGGTTGACTGGGTGTCTCCGAGGTCTGTGAGGAACGCGGCTCAGGCTGACTTATGGTCCCCTGAGACTTGCGAGGAGCGCAGCTCGGATTGACTTGGTGTCTTCGAGGCCTGCGAGTAACGCAACTCGGTTAACTTTGTGTTTCCGAAGTTGCGAGGATGGAATTGACGGAATAATTGGAATTGACGGATCAGGAATGGGGGTACGCCTAGGTGGAGAGAATTTAAGCTTTGAAACGCTTTTAAAGTAAAAGTGAGGAATTTTATACAGTTACTATCATTTTCTTAATCGATATATTTATGTCACAAGAGAAAGACGGATATATATATATATATAGAAGAGCTACGTGTGGCTTGATCCCTCAGTAAGGGTACGTTGGCAGCCTTTTGTTATAAGGTGCAACCACGAGTTGGATTCTTTGAGATTGTTAATGTATTATTGATATTCTGAGAGCTAAGATAAATTTCATTAGCTAAATGATTTATTTGATTCTTTTGAGGCCTGAGGCCAGAATAATATGATGCTTGACTTCTGATATAATTTGAATCATGTTGGTAGTTGGGTTTTATTCGTGTATGCTTGTTTGACAGGTGGTAATTTTTGGGAAATGTTCAATTTACAGGGGAGACTCTGCCGAATTTTCGGCAGGAGTTGCACTTGATTTTCATGGAATTTTAGTTAGAAGGGCAATTTGGTCAATTGTGCCCGGTAACTGCCAAGTGTCGGACACGCACAAGGTTTGACTCGGATTCCAAAGTGGAATTTGGGTCGGGTCCTGTCATAAAATCTTGGGTAGGGCTGCTTGATCATATGGGTTGTGCGCAATTGTAATCACTAAAAGAGTACAACCCCTTGCACTTTGGTCACATTCAACCCAACCTAGTCCCAACCCTATGAGTATAAGAGAGTTGTCGTAAGCGGTAGTGTTACCCAAAAATGCCTATAACGCGAATAGCCCCTACTTTGCACTCGCTTTTCACCATAAGAAATGTGAAGTCTCAAAGACCAAAATATTCGATAAAAGAAAATAAAAGGAATTTGACAAATTATATGTTCACACTCGTAAATTTGTTTGTAATAAAATGACAAGTAAAATTTTTCTCTTCACAAATGACAACTAAAATTACCACAATGAGGTGAATGGCTTATATATAAAAAAGTAAAAATAAAAGTATATCAATTTTTTGGACACTTGTTATAGTATCATTAAACACAACCTCACACTTTCACTTCACCCATACCTTTAACTCTGTTCTAAATGACATAAATCTACCTAGGTTGTGTGAAAGGAGTACCATGCAGGAACAAATCGTCATTTTTAATAATTTCAGGAGGAAATGCAAGATTTTTTTGTATATTTTTGCACTTTTTATTTTGGGTGTTTGCTTTAAGAATTTCAAGGTTCGTGGCATACCTGGTAAAAAAGCATGAGATATAGCGTATTTGAATATTGTCACTACATCTTATCTGCCATTAGATTCAGTCCCATCAGAGTCCCATCTAGTGAATGCACCAGTAGTCTTGATTTTAAGCGTTTTACTTCTATGGGGAATGCTAGCAACCTTCTCTCTAACCTTCTCCTTTGGACCTTCTCCCTTTTCTACATGACATGTGGCACTTTACTTTCTTTCAAAACAGTTGGGGAGTGCTAGCAACCTTCTCTCTAACCTTCTCTTTTGGACCTTCTCCTTTCTTCTCATGACAAGTGTCACTTTCCTTACACTTAAAACAATGTCATTAATGCATCACACAAACTAGTTTTTGTTTTCCAAGTTTACCCTTATTAAATGTATTAATTTTTTTTAATAACAAGCTAATTTTTTTACAACTTTCTTACCATCTTGTTAAAAAATTAAATAAGAAAATAAAAACTGAAGTTTTTTATAAAAAAAAAAATTTCCAAAGAGAACGTGTGTTTTGTTATAAACAAAATAAAGATGATAACAATGTCATGAAACGAACTTTATTTTTTTTTATAAAAAATATGACGTTTTTCTTATGTTTTTTTATTATTTAATTTTTAATAATGTGCTAAAGAAGTTGTAACAAAATTTGAATAAATTGAAGGAAATATAGAAGCCAATACATTTTAAAAGGGTAAATTTGGAAAACAAAAACTAACTTGTGTGATGAATTAATGACATTGTTTTAAGTGTAAGGAAAGTGACACTTGTCATGAGGAGAAGGGAGAAGGTCCAAAAGAGAAGGTTGAGAGAAGGTTGCTAGCATTTCTCTTGCTGTATTGTATAATTTTTCCACAAGCATGCCCACTTAAAAAAGTCTGTCCGGTCCATTTTTGTCCTGCATGTGATCAAAACAAAAGTTCAACGTAATCAATTAGCTAGATAATTGATAATTGCAAGCTACTAATTATAATTTTATTACCGAAGACCTCAAATATTTTGTATTTCTTTTATTTTATTTTTATTAAATATTCTCGCACAGTCAAGATTTGAAAAAAAAAATGAAAATCTTGAAAGCACAGATGTTGGGATTCACGATGCTTACAACGAAGAAGGTGGAGGTGGTGTTGATGTTCATCAACCAAGGAGGGGTCGAAACCACAACATTTGTGGCAATACATTTTATGCACAAAGGCGAGCGTGTTGGGATTAGCAAAGTTGGCAACAAGTACAACAACAACTCGAGCCTACCATTTCTTCTCAGTCTTCTTGTTCTTCTTGTTACTGCTTCTTCTGTTTTCTTTTATATATCAATGGTGAGTAAGCAAAACAAAAAAATGAAGCAAGCGGCTTCAGTAAAAAAAAAAGGGGCACGACCAAGAAGAACAAAAATAAATAGTTGGCGGAAAACTAGATTTTATGGGGCAGGTCAAGACTTGACCACATGTTATGGGGCATGAAAAACTAGATTTATGTATGGACTTGTTTTGTGGCAATCAATAAGTCAGATTTCTTCGTTATTAGTTCTTTCTCATACTCAGAATTAAGCTTTCAGATGTTCATGGCATTCGAATGGGGGAAAGTTTCCTCTTCTCGTTTGCGCAAATTAATAATAAATCCAAATACACAGTATATGTTAGGGGTTGATCCTTCTATGATTTTGATCAAGACCCACATGACTTCGGGGTTCATAATCCCTACTTTTCTCATGTAGAAGGTATTTTTCATGCTGAAAATCAATATATTAAATTCCACAGATTCTCAACTCCAATACTATAACTAACCACATTCAAATAGTAGACACTACAAAGAAACAAAGACATGGACTATAAAATGGAAATGAACTCCAGCCTCTTTCTTTATTCAGCAACACAGCTTTCCTTACTTTCTCTCTTGTTTATTTTTACCAAAGCTTATACCATGGCTTCTTGCTCGTTCCTTCTTCTTCGCTCGAGCTTCTTGCTTCGTCTTTCCTCGAGTTGTAGTACATGTTGCCATCTGATTTTGAAGTATTGGCCTCCACTTATTTGAAGATCTGTCCATTTTTATCTTTGCATATATATAAGATGGGTCTCGATCTCGAACTGAAGCTGAACAATTGAACCAGAGCCGTCAGGAGAGGGTAAGAAACTGCTTTCCCGGTCGCCCTAGAACGCTTTCTGGCCCCAAGGAGAAAGAACTGAACAAGAGCTCCAACAAAATGAAAATAGAGAGGCAGAAAATACTGATGAAAGCAACGACACCAACAACATTAATGAGAATTATTTCTCTGCAATTGACAGCACAGGTGTTGGGATTCACCATGCTTACAACGAAGAAGGCGGAGGTGGTTGTCTGCCGCGCAGATCTCACGGCCTGGGTTTCCGGGCTGAGGGGATATGCGTTGACACGAGGCTTCCTACTTTTGGGTGCAGTGCGGTTGTGCGCGGGCGTGTCAGCACGGTCTACCGTGCGTCGAGATGGTTGATGTGAATAGAATGGTTAAGTGGTGCGCCTGTTTGGACTCGTCTTCTAATCAAATGATTGTAGCCGAGAGAGGAACTAATCTCGGCTGTTAGGTTCACGGCCTGAGCTACAAGGCCGTTTAGTGATGGTGTTGGTGGGTTTTGGGCGGTGCTCCAGCACGCTGCTCAGGGATCGACGGTCGTATGATATATGGGGTGAATGAGCGAATAACAAGGATGATGCTCCGGCGCCTTGAAAATCAAGGGTCGTATGATATATTGATGAATGGATTTTCCTTACAGTCTAACACTACTCCTAGGAAAGCAAGTAAAGATATTGAAAGTGCATTACAGGAAAATATCAGTTGCTCCGTGGGAGGCTTTGGTTTGGTGTTTGAACCCTTTGAATGTAGCTTGAGCTTTGTATTTATAGGAAGAGCCCTTGGATGAGTAATCGGGGCTGAAAATCTGCATGGTGGAGCCTCATCAGAGCAAGTGGAGAGTCCAATCGACATTTGGGATAGTGAAGCATGGTGGTAGCCAGCTCAGAGCAAGTGGACAGTCCAATCGACATTTGGGATCGTGAAGCATGGTGATGTGACCCCATAAATCTTGGTGAATCTCGGCCGCCGCCCTGATCGTGGGTTCTGCACTTCTGCTTGTCAGAGCGTTACGTCTCTCGAGAGAGACACGCCCTTTCGTTTCGAATTCTAGCGCCAATATAAAAACCCAAACTTCTTCGCTTTCTTCTCACGCTTTCAGAATTCTCAGACGCCCAAGCTTTGCCAAAAAACCTCTCTCAATCTTTCAACCTGCCAAGCTCTCAAATTTCCAGTTTTATCAAAGAATCCTGCTTGAAACCACGACTCCCCTCTGCTCTTGAACTTCGCCCTCTCCAGAATCTACAAACCCTCACCCTTTTTCAGGATTTTCTTCCAGTGTTCTTTACGTTCATCGCCTTTTTCTGCATTTCCCCCTTAAACACTCATCTTAAATCTGCTTTAATGGCCTCCAGTACCTCCCGATCTGTCGAAGCTCGGTCCCAAGCCTTCCAGATTGAGTTCGAGGATATTTGCCGAGAAATCTAGGGCTCGGTCCTCCCCAACATCATCGCGCCCTGGACTGATGACGACGGTACCCCTACTGATTCTTGCATTCTCGGCCCTTCTATAGATGGCTGAATGCCAGAGAGGTTAGTGGCGCACTTGAAGAACAATCTGGTGGACCTCTCGGCTTTTGACGGGGGGGACTTCCAAGATTGGAATGTTATCAGGCCGCAGCAACAGTGGCCAACCGTGACCCCGGACTGGGAAAAGTGGCTGCCGAGGATGGAGCACTTCTTCGGCCAGCAATGGAAAGATCAAGGCATCTACCATGTGATCAAGCTGTTCGATCGGCCGCACGTCATGGATCGGTCGCTCTTGGCCGCGGCCTTGTGCTTTTGGTCATCGGCCACCAACACTATGAACTTTCGGTTCGGCATGATGACGCCGATCGTTCTAGACATGGCCGCCCTGTTCGGCCTGTCTCCTCTCGGCGTGGAAGTAAACGCCGCGCTTGTTGCTCCCGAGATGGAAGGGAACTTTAAAGCCACATGGCCCACTCTTACGAGAGTCGCCGGGAACAAGGCGAAAAACATGCTCAACTATTCTAGCTTCTACAGCAACTTCGGCGTAGAGGACAGCGCCGAAGACAACGCCATCGCCCCCCTTGGCGAAGTTGAGCACGCTGCATTCTTGCTGTACTGGCTGTGCAAGTTCGTGTTTTGCACCCAGGCGAACAAGGTCACCGTGGAGTTCGCCCACTTAGCCGATTATCTTGCGCAGGGCGGAAAGCTAGCGCTCGGCCCATTCCTGCTCGGCCACATCTACCGCACGCTTCATGACATCGTTACCGATGGGATGAAGCCGAAGCACGGCGGTCCACTATGGGCCTTTCAGTTCTGGCTGCAAGCTTACTTCCCAGAGCTGAGGGGGGTGGCCAATCCCAACGACGCCGAGCCGCTGGCCAACGCATTCGCCCGAGCCCCCAAGAAGCATAATGCCACAGCCTTCTGCTACAAATTCTTCTACGGCTTGACCGAGAGGACTGGTACGCAATTCCGAGTCTGTCTCGCTCGGCCGTTCCCCCTGTTCCTTACTCACGACCTCTCCGTTATTCCTGATGGCGAGACGGAGAACGATCTGAAGGAGATCTGGGGCTCCTTCCTGGTTTCGTTCGACGGGAATCCACCGTCGTGTATCATGGTTTACAACCGACGAGAAATCGACCGCCGTATATTAACACATGAAATAACGACGGTAAATAACCGACATGGTTAATATATTACACGTCATTAAAAAAACTAAAACCGACGTAGATTTCATACATAAAAGCATAAAAAAGAGACCTTTCGACTATAATAGACGACGATTTTAGTAAAACACAGACGTTTAAATAATGTTAAATGTCAAAAACAACTACAAAACCGACGTAAATATGTTTATCAACGTCTCTAAATCAAACAAAACTGAAGTGTAAAACTTAGAAACCGTCGTGGTTAATAAATACTACGTTCACTAAATAAAAAAACTGACGTCTAAAACATATAACATGGCATATATTTACTTTCACTGACGTAAAAACAATAATAATCACGACCCTTTAGGTCACCACAGACGTTGAAAATTATTTTGACGGCTTGAACACAAAAAAAACGACGTAGTTAACATATTACACATCATAAAGAAACTAAAACCGATGTCGATTTGATACATAAAAGCATAAAAAGAGAACTTTCGACTATAATAGACGACGACTTTAGTAAAACACAGACGTTTAAATAATGTTAAATGTCAAAAACAACTACAAAACCGACGTAAATATTTTTATCAACGTCTCTAAATCAAACAAAACCGACGTGTAAAACTTAGAAACCGTCGTGGTTAATAAATACTACGTTCACTAAATAAAAAAACTAACGTCTAAAACATATAACATGGCATATATTTACTTTAACTAACGTAAAAACAAAAATAACCACGACCCTTTAGGTCACCACGGATGTTGAAAATTATTTTGACGGCTTGAACACAAAAAAAACGACGAGGATTTAACATTACACGTCGGTTAATTAAAATACCTGTCATGTTTAATCCATTTACTACGGCCTAGGAGTCACATTTTAGGACGTTGTTAGTGCTTTACAACGTCGGTGGTTGTAGACTTTGATGTGGTTGGCATTTTAAAAGTCTCTTTTGTGAGCCATTTAGACGTGTGTAATCTCTGAGACGTCATTGTTTTTAGCTTAACCGTCGTTAATAAGTAACGAAACGCCTTGAGTTATGCATTTGACGTCGGTTATTATAAAATGTAGGTCGTGGTTATACTTTACTATGTCCCAAGAATTCAATTATTCGACGTTGTTATTTCCTTACTACGTCGGTTATTTATTTATTCCATGACGTGGCTAGTCTTTGTTAAGTCTCTTTTATAACCTTTTTTGACGTGTGTATTCTCCGAGACGTCAATTGTTTAATTATAACTGACGTGCAACAATGTTTTTACGACGTTAATCATCAATTGATTATAT
>NW_018922642.1:113078-128646 GCF_002207925.1 Prunus avium
AAATAATAAGTCGATAAATTAATCTCTCGCGTCATGGTATATTATTTAACACATCGTTTTTTTGTAATATACCGTCGTTTATTACATTACATTATACGACGTGGATTCCATAAAATTATACGACGTGGATTCCATTAAAGAATAACCGACGTGGGTTTTTAAATTACACGGCGGTATGTATATAAGCACTGCCGTAAGTTTAAAAGATTTATTGTATAAATTTGACTCTTTCTTTCAGTTTCAGTTTTCATTTAGGGTTCCAAGTTCTTCTGGTCTCTCTGGAGGCTCGTCTTCCTCTCTCACATACACACATACATCATCACTCTCTCTCACATCTCAAAGACAATAATTTGGATGTTAATGATGTATGCGTTTTGGTGTATCTCAAAGACACCAAAATGCACACATCATTAACTTTCAAAACATTGTCTTTCTCAAAGTTTGCCATGGTCAGTTCAGTTCTGGTTTCTTAAAATATTGTCTCACTTTGGTGGTTCTATTATGATCAGGATCCAAAGATCTGAATGGTAAGATATCATACCTCTAGAGATTTGCCTTTTAAGACGAAAATGTTGTTGAGGATTGACTTGATCAGTTGAGATACTTGATTTCCTTGTGATGGTTTTAAGAAAGATATTACCAAAATAAAAAATTAATTAATTAATTTTAAACAGCAATAAAAATAAGACGGCGGTTTACAGAGAAGGAAGACGTATTAATAGAAAACACACACATCATTAACTTTCAAAACATTGTCTTTCTCAAAGTTTGCAGTAGTCAGTTCAGTTCTGGTTTCTTTTTGGATTGTCTCACTTTGGTGGTTCTATTATGATCAGGATCCAAAGATCTGAATGGTAAGATATCATACCTCTAGAGATTTGCCTTTTAAGACGAAAATGTTGTTGAGGATTGACTTGATCAGTTGAGATACTTGATTTCCTTGTGATGGTTTTAAGAAAGATATTACCAAAATAAAAAATTAATTAATTAATTTTAAAAAGCAATAAAAATAAGACGGCGGTTTACAGAGAATGAAGACGTATTAATAGAAAACACACACATCATTAACTTTCAAAACATTGCCTTTCTCAAAGTTTGCAGTAGTCAGTTCAGTTCTGGTTTCTTTTTGGATTTTGTGTATTTAAAATATTGTCTTTCTCACTTTGGTGGTTCGATTATGATCAGGATCCAAAGATCTCAAAGGTAAGTTATCATACCTCTTGGGATCTCATTTTAATTTTCGTAGGCTACCAAAATTAAAAAATAATTAAATCTTAAAAAGAAATAAAAATTAAGACGGCGGTTTACAGAGAAGGCACCGTCTTAGTATACAGAAGTGGATTCCGTTATATTATACGACGCGGATTAAGAACAGTTGGTCGTGTTTAGTTAGGAGTTAACAAAATACAACGACGGTTTTATGTTCTGCCGTGGTCTTTTTCTGGTCGTCTTTTTCACTTTTTGTAGTAGTGTTCACTGCGGCTTGTCCAAGGCCGAGGCCGAAGTTTACCTGCCAAACTTCGTGGCCTGGCAATTCGGCCTGATTCAGACGGCCCCACTCCCCCCTCTGTCAACCAACCGGCTCTCGTCCTGGAGGGCCGAGGTCCCCCAGCAACACGGCGTAGCTGGTATAACTTTCCAGCTCCAAAGGGGGATGACCTTCCTTACTCTGACGCTTTGGCTGCGTCGTAATGCTTACGAAGAGGATGGAAGGGTCTGGTACGAGGAATGTATCTCGGCTAGATTTATTCGGCCTGTTGAAGAGGCCGTGAGGGGGGCCTTGAAGAATGTAGATTGGGATCCTCTTATCCCTAAGGGCAGCAAAGTGAAGAAGGTATCAGCCGGGCCTCCTCGCCTGAGTACCCTGGCCGTGGCCGCACCTAAGGTGACGTCCCCTCCCTCGGCTGGAACAACGGCCGTGGCTTCCACCGCGGCCCCATCCTCGACTTCGGCCCCAGCTCCCAGGGCGACGCCTGTGGTGGGGGCGCAAAAGACGCTGGCGCACAGGACCGTGTCGTCCTCCCTGCCGGCTCGACCGACCTCTGCCGCTGGTAAGCCTTGCTCATTTTACTTATTCATCATTATTCTTCGTCGGCCTCTCTAAGCCACTTTTGTCTTTGGTTACCTCACCTCTCTTTTTACTTCTTCTCTTTGTATACGCAGTCCCGGGTCGTAAGAGGGGTCGAGAGGCGCCAAGCACTGAGGCCGCCCCGGTTGATGCTGCGCCGGTCAGAAGCGCCGTGGTGAAGATGGCTACGGTGGAGCGACCGAGGAAAAGGACCCTCCTTGCTTTCTCGGAGGGCGGAGGTGAGGAGGAAGTCCCCCCTGTGACTGTGAGTGAAGCTCCCCCTGTGTTTGTAAGTATTTCTCCTTGGCCTCCTTTTCCATTTCTTTATTTCCCAGGTCACCTCCTTACACTTTGATAATCCGATTCTATTATCAGGGTGAAGTGGCGGTCGAGGAGGAAGTTACGGCCGAGGAGCCGATCGAGTGAGTAGCAGCTACCGAGATGGTGGTC
Organism: Prunus avium; assembly: GCF_002207925.1. Next base: position 115,597 of record NW_018922642.1, read on the forward strand.
GAAGAGGAAGCCGTAGTCGAAACGGTGATTGAGGAGGCGGCCACTGCGGAGACAACATAGCAGAAGTGCCAGCTGCTGAGGAGGCCGCCGAGGAGACTGCCGACGAAGGCGCCGAGGAGGCTACCGAAGAGGCCGCTGAAGAGGCTGCCGAAGAGGCTACTGCGGACGTGCCTGTTGAGCCGTTGCTGTCCGCTCCTCGTCGTCCGAGCGGCATTTCCTTCCGCTCAGTAAGAGTTCGCTTTCCCTATACTTAGCTTTATTGTTCTCTTTTAGAATTGCACTATACTCCTAACCGAATTTTTGTCTCCAGCCTCCACAGTCGTTGCTGCCGCTGTCCATGGTTACTATAACCATGCCCCTTGCGCCGTTGTCCCAGGACTCGACGGTCGTGACCGAGCCAGCGGTAACTGGGGCCACGGTCGTGAGTGTGCCAAGTCTCCTGAGGACTACTTCGGCTGTCAGAACCGAGCTTTCGCTCGCCGTGAGTATTCAGCCCTTTCTTTTTGTTATTCCCTTATGTCCTAGCTAATTGTTTCTCACCCAAACTCTTTCTCATGTCCAGGAGGCCACCTCCTCCGATGATCTCGAGGAGCTATACGCCAGCCTCCATGAGGAAGGGGGTAGCTCGGCCTCGGCTCCCTTGGACGAGGATTCCAAGACCGTTGTTGAACGGCTCCGAGAGTTCCTTCTCCTTGGGGTTCATCAAATAACCGCCGCCGGGGCGCTTATGGAGTTTAGGTCCTTCTCGAGAAAGTGCTAGGGCCGAGAAAAGGGGCTCCTTCGGCCAGTTCATGGCCGTGATTTATTAGGCACAAACAGTGGTGATCAAGCAAGGATGGGGAGAAACCACAACATTTCTCGCAATAGATTTTATGCAAAAAACAGCCATCAAGTTGGGATTAGCAACGTTGGCAACAAGAACTACAACAAGTCGAGCGTACCATTCCTTCTTTCTTCTTGTTCTGGCTTTATTTTTTTTTTCTTTTTATATATTAACGGTGAGTAAGCAAAACAAAAAATAAAGCAAGTGGCTTGAGTGAAAAAGAAGGCACGACCGAGAAGAAAAAGAAGAAGACAAATCAACAAGTGAGAAAGAAAGGTTCGGCTTGGAGTTTGGAGACGTATGGCCACCAAAGCTCCTATACTCAAACTTTTCTTTGCGTTCCGTTCTCTGAATTTGAATCTTATTTCTCTTATATATTTATGTATTTCTTCTTCTTCTACATGCCATAAGTATATTGATATATGAGTATTATTTCCTTTTCTTCTTGTGTACATGCCGTAAGTATTATTTCTTCTTGTTCTAGCCTTTTTCTTTCATAGCCACTGAAGTATATCAGGGTGAGAGTAAGCAAAACGATAAAGAGAGAAAATCTAAACAGAGAAATCAAAAAAAAAAAAAGGAGATTAAGAAATGTTTAAAGTCTTGAACCACATCATTAATTCGTGTAAGAAACGTAATTATGTACAGAAGCTGTGTGTTTGAACCAGGCTTTTCAAGTCAAATGACCTTTTCTAATTTTGTTCATGAACTTTACTAAAAGGAAAAGGTGTTGGCATGTTACGTTACTACCAGCATTGCTTGAATTAAATTAATAATTGAAAGATATAAGAAAAATTAAATTTGAGAGTTGGAGTTAGGGTTTGGATAAATAAAAAAAATGACAAACATGTAGAGAGAGACAGACATATACTTGGCTGGCCAGGTCAAGAACGATTTTAAAAAGAAGAGAATCAGAACCGTTTATCGCAATCGCAACAATTGGATGATGTGGATCCGACAATCCCCCGACCTCCAAGCATGGGGCTCTGTTTAACGTTCCAGATTGGCTGGCACTCGCACCACCATAAGCCTTCAAACCCATTCCCTCCTCACCCCCATATGAACAGATGCGCAGTGGGCCCAATTGCAATTTCACAACTTTACTATGTTTAATAAATTAACAATATTCCATGCGTATATATCTTCTTTCGCTATAAAAATCTAGTCCAATGAAAAAATGCATAAAGATGTGTAAATATTCTCTCGATCCTGATCGCTAGCCAGACCCAGGGGTCGGGTCGGTAAAAGCAGACGACATGGTCCAAAACAAGCGACGTGGTCTTCTAGCGGGCTCGGCTCATAGTGATGGTCTGACGCATCAACAGTAGCCCCTCAACTCTCTAACTCAAGGAGCCGATCTTCGTTGGGTTTTTTAGGTGAGCCAGGCCTATGTTTATTTTTTTCGGATCGGGTCGTATAGCCCCAATTCCATTACCGACCAGGCCTCCTGAAGACGCGCCAGGGTTTTTGAATTCGTATGCAGACACTTGAGTAGGAGTGACGTGGCGCTCGTCGATTAGATGTGCAGGAGTGCATTTAATGGCCTTTGGCAGTGGTCTTTTCAAAGGGTCGCGTCACACCATGTCACCAACGCTTCACATGACGGGTCGTTTGATGTGGGCACGTGTAGGCATCGTGGTGAGATGCTAAAGAATGGACGGTGAGGATGATCGAGCGATTTTAATACAATGGAAGAGGAATTTTCAGTTCTTCACTATTTCGCCATTGCTGCCGTGCTAAAGCTCTGAGCGAGTCTGTGCGAAGGAACAAGTTTTTGTCTTTCTGGCAAGGGAGATACCTGGTAAGTTCTGCCTTCATTCTTTTTTCTTCCTTTTCTTTCCTCATCCTCCTTTCTTTCCCAGAATAAGTATTTTCTTTGCCGTTGGTTTTCTCCGGGTCTAGTGAGTTGTTGTAGTGTTCGTTGATTTTTTCTTCATTTGGTACGGTTTGATTGTTTGCTTCCAACCCTGCCCCAACCTGGTTGTGTTTAAAGTGTTAATCAGTAGAACGATGTCGAGCCGATCAGACATGTCTGAGTCGCAAGAGACGAGGAGTAGAGGGTCGGCTTTTAGGGGTGACAGGGAGGATGATGTGGTTGAGCAGATGTTTGAGGCAGCCGACCAGATGGGAGAAGACATGCACATTGGCCTTGGAGGGAAATTTGAGTACCGTCGGGTTGGGCGGGATAGCCGAGGATAAGTAAGTACTTCTGATCAAGGCGATTGGGAAGGGGGCAAGCATAAGATGATCGAGCGATTTTGATACAAATGGAAGAGGAATTTTCAGTTCTTCACTATTTCGCCATTGCTGCCGTGCTAAAGCTCTGAGCGAGTCTGTGCGAAGGAACAAGTTTTTGTCTTTCTGGCAAGGGAGATACCTGGTAAGTTCTGCCTTCATTCTTTTTTCTTCCTTTTCTTTCCTCATCCTCCTTTCTTTCCCAGAATAAGTATTTTCTTTGCCGTTGGTTTTCTCCGGGTCTAGTGAGTTGTTGTAGTGTTCGTTGATTTTTTCTTCATTTGGTACGGTTTGATTGTTTGCTTCCAACCCTGCCCCAACCTGGTTGTGTTTAAAGTGTTAATCAGTAGAACGATGTCGAGCCGATCAGACATGTCTGAGTCGCAAGAGACGAGGAGTAGAGGGTCGGCTTTTAGGGGTGACAGGGAGGATGATGTGGTTGAGCAGATGTTTGAGGCAGCCGACCAGATGGGAGAAGACATGCACATTGGCCTTGGAGGGAAATTTGAGTACCGTCGGGTTGGGCGGGATAGCCGAGGATAAGTAAGTACTTCTGATCAAGGCGATTGGGAAGGTGCCAAGCATGGCCATCTAGGAGGTGCCGAGCAAGGCGATATAGGTCGTGCGAGTCTAGTCGGGGAGGAAGTCACAGTTGTTGTGCCTGACTCTACTGGCGGGATAGACAACAATGTAGTGGGGGAAGAAAACGAGGATGGGTGGTCGGCTGATGATCGGCTCGGTGTGGCACCCCATCAAATGAACCCCAACGTATACAGAACTATGCTGAGCGTACAGGAGCTGTGGCGACGAGTGCATGGTTCAGAGCCGACCATAAATCAAATGCTGCATTGCTTCTTGTTGAAAAGGAGTCCACATAAGGTCGGCGTCTGCTACCTTCAGAGTGCAGTGGGAAAAATGACAGAGAGCAACCCTTCATCTCAAAAGACCTGGAAACCGCATTGGTTCTACGCCTCTTGGACATGGGAGTTCCCCGAAGGTGCCGAGCCGAGGAAACCCAGAGTTCAGAGGCGGTTCCGAATGCCAGGTCTGGTTTGGTGTGTCAGATCCGTCCTCCTAGTGTTTTTTTTTGAAACGCAACGATAGGCTACTCTAAGGGAGGGGGCTCAAGCACCAATTTGCACACATGGGGTTTCGAACTGCGATGCCGTGGGGGGGAGGGGGAAGTCACCACCACTGTGGTAGAACCCACTGGCAGTCCTCCTAGTGTTTTTAGTCCCCTTTTTCGTACGTTTGCTGTTTTTCTTTTTTTCTTTTTTTTGTTTGGGCGAGGTGGGGTTTATTTATTTATTTATTTTTTTGGCTGTGTTGTGTGTTTTCTTTCTGAAAATTGTCCAACACATATTACCAATGCAGTAGAATCGGAGCGAGCCGACCTATCGTCTACCGAGCATGAGGAATTTGAGAAAGTTCTAGCGTTGCCGAGCCTCGAGAGATCGGCAGACGTTCTTCTTGCGAGTGACCTGCTGAGTGACTCGATAGGTAAGTGACTGCTTTCTATTTCGCTTAAATTAGTTGGTGCTGAAATGTTGACTAATTTGTTTCTTGTGCTTAGGTATGCCGCCAAATCGGAACGACCCCAACATGAAGGCGAGGTTGATGAAAATTGCCAAAGAGACAGTCAAAGGGTCGGCTGGGGGTTCGCAGCCTCCTCGGACGGTGGGGTCGTCTCATATGTCCGTGGCTGGAAACCAAGGCGCAAGGGTGGTTAATATACCGGCCCGGGTGGGACAAAAGAGAGTAGCCGAGGAGGTTTCACCTCTGGAACTCGGAAAGAGACGGGCCGAGGGTGAACCGAAAACTAACACGGGGAAGCGACCAGTAAGCTCGGCTGCTCCCGGATCGGGAGAGAGTGCAAGTGTGGATTCTGGTTGTGGTCCATTGGAGCCATGGGTGGACGGTGAGCTGGCACTGAGAGCATTCCAACAAAAAGCCAAGCGCGTTTTGAGAGTGGAGGTGGTAAAGAGCATGTTTACTGAGAACATGGGTTACAGCGGTATGACCATGTCCGCTCTGGAGGACCAACTGAAGGTAACATGTTCCCACCCTGTTCTTAGCTGGTTTGCTGTCCTGCTGATATGTCATTTGTATTGCCTTGGTGTAGGCTACCTTCAAGCTCTTTGTCGCCGCTCAAAACGTCGCCGCTCACCGTGATTTTGATCGAGGAAAAAGGGACGAGCATGCCTTGACTACGGCTGAGCTGAATAGGACTATTGTGGAGAAGACGAAGGTGGAGGAGGAGTTATTGGTGGTGCAGGGTCGGCTAGATGCAGAGACGAAGAAGAACGCCGAGCTTCTGTTGTCCGTAAATAAACTGACTGACGACAAGCATAGTCTAGGCGCGGAGCTGTCTAAGTCTCAGGAGGAATTAGGTGAGGCTAACCGAAAAATTGAGGCCTTTTCATCTGAGCTGAGGACTTGTTGTGACAATGCAGTGAAGGACTATGTAGGGTCGGCTGAGTACCAGGAAATACTCGCTTCACAACGAGTTGAGGGATACTTTGACTTAATCCAAAAGGTCGGGGAGAAGTATCCTTCTCTCGATTGGAATTTCCTCGGCCAAGAAGTGGAAGAAGCCGAGGCTGGAGCCGACCAGGGTGGCGGGGCTGACGTGGTGATGGGTTCGGGCGCCGGGTCAGTGATTCAAGTAGCCGAGCCTCGAGTTCAAGGTGTCAGTGGCGTGGCCCGAGTATCCAACGAGCCGTCTCCTGGCCCATAGGTTCCGATCGGGGCTTCAGGTCCCTCTGCCATAGCTGTTAGTGCTGCAAATGTCTAGGTTTTATGTGTGTATTTTGTAACCGATATTGAGGTATATTTTGGAACAATTGAACCTACGATCGGATCAATGTTGGTTAGTTTAATCGTTTACAAACTTCACAGTTTTTACTTTTAGTGATTGTGCATGTGCGTATTTGGTGTGAGCAGAGCCGACCACAGGTTTGCAAAATTTACAGAAAGTAACAAAAACAAAAATAAAATAACAAAAATAACTATCCCAAACGAGAGGAAACAGAATGGGCTATACATATCTTGCTCTGCCTTTTGTTGAGTAACAATTAGGTGGAACCAACATCGTCCTTCTCCTCGCCTTCACCTCCTTTTCTTTAGATATTTATGTGTTTATAAGCGTAAAATGCATACAGTTATTATATGGTCCTCTTGTTCTGGATTTGTGATAACATATTTTGAGGGATGAGAAGTACTAAATTTGATAAGTTTGAGGGAATCTCAAGATAAGTTTCAGATATGATTTTGTTTTCGAACCCACCACAGGAGTACCCCTCAGTTGCCTTGAAACAGTGGTCATTCATAAATAATGCCCCACGAGTTCGGGGATGCCTGAACTGTGTGGTGCGAGGAACGCGGCTCAGATTGACCAATGGTCTCCTGAGACCTGCGAGGAACGCGGCTTAGGCTGACTTACGGTCCCCTAGGACCTGCGAGGAGCGCGGCTCGGATTGACTTGGTGTCTCTGATGTAAGAACCCGGTCCTAAATTAATAGTTAAATATTAAATTATTCAGGAAAAGGACAATTTTACCCCATGAATGTTTAAATAATTAAAATAAGAGGAAATAAGTTTAAAGTGAGAAAATAAATTTGAAATAAATAATACAATAAAATGGTTTGAATTTAATTAAGGTGTTTGAAAAGTAAAATATTATTTAGAAATTTAGTTAAATACCCATTTCTAGACATAAAACTATAAATAAACCCTATACTATTTAATGTATATAAACACACCCAAAATAAACCCAAAAATCAACAGCTGTTGATTTTTTCAATTCAACAGTTATATTAGATTACGGTTTTGCCCTTTTGGGTGCAATTTTGAGAAACAGCCGACTTATTTATTATTATTATTTTATAATCTTTTATTTAATAACAATTATGCTGTAGATTGAAGAGGAATAAGAAGACGAAGAGCATCGACCATGGCGATGCATAAGCTCATAACTCGTGGAGCAGCTCGTGCGGTTCCAGGCTCATCTTCTTCCGCAAATCCTTTCCGTGCTCTAGGCAACGCTCTTATCGGTTCTTCTTCCAAGACTTAGGTTCGTCATCTTCCTCATCGCTTCTTTCACTTTCAATTTCTCTTCTCCATTTCGAATTTTCAATCCTCAAGTGGCCTCAACAGCGTCATTTTTTCAGGTTTTCGTTTGATTCACAAGCAGGAAAGATTGAAGGAGATACCTCATCCACGCCCACAGCTTCTGAGCCGTAATTTTGTCCAAACACTTATGGCCACATACTGCACCAGATCTGAGAGAACGCTCACAAGGATGAGCTTAAGAAGAACGAAGATATCATTTCAAGGTCAGCCGAATCATATTGGTATGATCGGTTTGATTATCGCCGAAATTCGAAGCTTGTTGAGCAATTTCTTTGCAATTTTGTGATTAATTTGAATATGTCTACGGTTTTTTTCCTTAGTTTTGCATTTCGTTTACAAATTGCGATAAATAAATTGATTTAAAAAAATCTAAAAATTACTTGCTTGCTTATTTGTGTTAGTTCTAATATGATTTGTAATGCTGGTACTGTGTTTTTAGTATTTAGCTGAATGGTTGAGCATTTGCATAAACATTTACTGTTTGTATGATGTACATGCTAAGCTATTGTTAGTTAGCAATTTTTGTTTCAGTCTTACCACTGCTTCTGCTATTAGAGAAGGATAATAATGTTGTTTACTTGTTAAAATTCCTTTTTCAGTGGTTTGAGACATATAAGTTATCTAGCCTGGTTTTGCTACTATATATATATATATATATACATATATATAGACACTCTACCTGCACGCAGGAAGAAAAGCATTCTTTTCATTAATCAGATATGAGTTGTTTGTTATGTAAATTATGACCAGTCATTTTAAAAGTTTCAATTTGGATTATTAATGAGTCTAGAGTAGTAATTCTGACTGTTAAATGGCAGATGTCAGGACAGTAAATGGATACGGTCATGGGGATGATTACAGAGGAAACAACGAATCACAGATGACTAAATATTCTAGGGAGGCATTAATTCAGCTCTTAAATCTGGTGCAGTTGAAATTACATCCTAGGTATAAATCTCTATATACAAGCTACAGTTATTCAACAGAACATGATTTGGAGCACCCTTAGGATGTGGTCATCCTGCATCAAGCTGTAGAACCTTTTTTCCAATTTTAAGTAACATTCTGGCACTTAATTTTAGCATTCGAGCATTTTGTTTCCCCTTTTATTTCAGATTTTTATAAAGTAGAGTGTCCGCTTTGACAAGATATCAATTTTTGATGAAGTTTTCAAGCTAATGTCACGGTTAGACTTGGTGGTAAGATTTACTCATCGAAGTTTTTAAAGTAGATTATTGTTAATTGATGAGTGATGTCTAATTCTTTATGAAAAAAAAGAGTGCTTTATATGCTATTGCCAAATTGTGGTTCCTACCTTAGCGTTCCATTAACAAAAGAAAAATCCTCCCTTTGCAGGTAGACTTTTCTGAATTCTCCCGCTTCTATGATTTTGTTTTCTTTATGTGCCATGAAAATGGTCAGAAAAATATCAGTGAGTTTTCTTGCTTTATAAAACTCATTATAATAATTCTTAGCCGTTTCTGTTCATTCCTTAGAATAGCCCTATGAAACCTCCTTTACCTTTCTTTTTTTTTCTTGAATTATTTGCAGCTGTAAATAAGGCGATTACTGCATGGAGGTTAGTATTAGCTGGGAGGTTTCGGTTGCTGAATCAATGGTGTGATTTTGTTGAGGTACAAACATTCTGAGGTTGCTTACAACTCAATGCTTTCTAGGGTTTGTTTGTTGATTCAAATGCAACTTCTTCTTCTTGTTTATGTATTGATTTTGAATGGTATGGAGTTGTACACTTTTATCCTACCTATTATGTAAATGAAATGATGTAGTTGTTAACTTCCAGTAAGTGGTATGAATAGTTGTTATACTGTTCATACCCAGCAACTGAGTTTATTTCTATGACATAGTATTAACAGTGTACTTCTATGACGTAGTATTAACAGTGTACTTTTTTTACTTTTTTTTCTTGTAGAGGTATCTTGTTATTACTAGTATTCTACTTCTCAAAGTTTTCCATCTTTTAGTCTACCTCAAGTTTTTTATTTATTTTTTATTTATAATTGTTTTAAGGTTTTGGGTTTCTTTGTTAACCCCTTTTGATTTGGATAGTCTGAAAATTTACAGTTTTGGCTTTGGTTGAACTATGATCAAAATGGTCGGGTTGTGAATTTCTCTGGTTTCTAATTTTGCAGATGTTTGGTCTTTTGTTGTAAACGATTTTGAAACCTCAAGTCCAGTACATGCCTTCTGTTTTGTTGCTTTGACACCATTTCTTATGACATGTTGATTGGACATAACTTGTTGCATTATTTGTTCTTGTAGTTGCTGTCATATAAAGAGTTTTTTTTTAGGTATTTTTTTTATTTGTAGGTTTGAGACTTGAAGTTTGTTGATCAATAACATATTTGTCAAGGTAGATACCCCTGCATAGATTATCCATGAATAAAATTAGCAAGAATGTGTTCATTTTAAAACTTTAGATGCTAATGTTGGATAATTGAGAGGAGTAATGTGGTAAATGTTGTACCAATATTTCATAATTTTCAGCAATTTAGAACTTCTCCTTTCCAAAGCTTGGCCACTGCGAATTTTGGTATTGCCAATGGATGCCACAGCTAGTGGAACCCCAACTATACAATACCATAACATTCTTGACCAGCTAATTACCACTATTGTTGTTGCCACTCATGTACCAACATTCAAAATGAGGCAATGCCATCGCTTTGGGACCTTAATCCCCATAGAACTCTCTTTAGCTGCCAACCCCTCAATTGTCCTTCATGTCCTTACTGCATGCAATTTGGATCCTTAAGACCTTGCAAAGCTAGAGGCAAGTGACCTGTTGCTCTAAAGTTTGGCAATGTATTGGTCTTTTAAATCTTAGAATTGATAATGCTGCTGGTTTGATTTTGGATGTGTGTGTTGCAGGCAATATGCTCATTTTTCTGGCAGTCTGCAAACTTTGCTCCTGACTTTGAATTGTCCATATCAGAGCTTGCTACTTTGGACATGTGCCAAAAAAGTGGTATATTTAAGCCAATGACAGTGGAGAAACGTCAAGAATTAAAGCAAAGATGTGGGGGTTTCATGAAAACTGGTCTTGAAGTTCTTGTTGGCTAGAGAGGCATGTTTCAGAAGGGAGAAATCACAGGCAATAGCAGGGCTGGGTCACAGCATTACTGTAACTTCAAAATGAGCTATGTATTCATTTAGCTCTAACAACTCAGGACAGCTTGGACATGGCACCACTGAAGAGGAAAGGAGGCCTCGGCAAATTAGGTTGCCAATTCTTGATCACTCCTTAGACCTAATTCTGTAAAATGCAAGAAAAAGAAAAGAGAACTAGTTGACTTAAAAGAAAAGTTAATGGAACTCCGTTATGTTGCAGATCTTTGCAAGGCATTCAAATTGTTCAAGCAGCTGCTGGGGCTGGCAGGACAATGATGATCAGTGATGCTGGGAAAGTTTATGCCTTTGGACAGGACTCAAGATGATTCTATGACATAGTAATAACAAGATAGTTCTATGACATAGTATAAACAATGTACTTTTATGAAATGGTATTAACAATATTTTTCTATGGAATGGTATTAACAATGTATTTCTATGGAATGATATTAACAATGTACTTCTATGACATGGTATTAACACTGTATTTTTATGACATGGTATTAACAATGTATTTCGGGCTTGCTGGGCTTGTTTTGGGTTTTTTTGAGTTTTTTTTGTTGAGCTTGTTTTAAGTTAATCAATGGCAGAGATGTAATTTATAGTAACTTCAACACTTATTTCATATGTAATAAATGGTTTTTGGGTATGTTTCTAAATTGAATTTCATGTAGGGTTTTTTTATAATTTCAGCTCCTATTTTGGGTGTATTACTAAAGCTCCCAATATTATTTAATATTAAGAAGGGGTAAAAAGGTAATTTTAAGTTCGGGAAGGAGTTTGGAAATTTTGATTGGACTCGAATCGGAGTTGTAACGAAGAAATGACGATCAAAAGAAGTTCAGTGGCATAACCGTAAATATTTCGACGTTTAGTTTTTTTTAAACCCAGAATTTCTGAGTTTGAGGGGGCTCGACCAGCTGACTTCCAAAGGGGATATCTCTCAGCCCCGACCACCAAATCGAGCAAGACCAGTGCCAAACGAACCACCTCGCTCCCCTCTTTCAATCTCAGCCCATCCCAGCCTCGACCCGCCGCCGTACTCGACAGAAACCGCCATGAAACAGGGCGGCGTGGACAGTTTTTGACGGAATTTCACGGAGCTCGTTCTCCCTCCTCCGGCCACCGTTTCATGCAAGTGAGGTATGCTTTCTCACCTATTTTTCATGCTCTAGCTGATGGTTGGGTAGGATTGGAGAGATTTTGAGGTTTGAGAGGTTAATTTTCGAACTGAAAATCTGCCGGTATTGCGTCGCCGATATCAGCCACTTCCGGCCACTTTTTGGCCAAAGTCCAAGAACAAAAGTGGCTCCAAATTAGGTGTTTTACCTAGGCTAGGAGTTTGGGCCGGCGGTTTGGAGATTTTCCGGCCGCCGGAATTTGTTAGGTACACCCACGCGTGGGCGGCGCGTGGGCCAGGTAGCAGGGGTCACTCTTGGTCCCATAATGATCCTCGTGTCCTCATGAGTGCATAGGAATTCGCGGATCTCAATTCGGATAACGTTTGAACCCCGAACGGATCTCGCATATTGTGTGATTTCCGGGTTCAATACATTCAGACCGTTGAATCATAGCCAAACTGGAGTATGTTGAGCTAGGCAATTTTAGGATCGTGTAGGATTCGACGGATCGTAAATCGAAGTCCTGGATACTCCAAAAAGGCCAACCCTAGGGCGAGGGTTACGGAAATTGTTCGTCCGTCCAATTGGGCGATTGTGAGCAATCCGACAGTCCGATCGAGACCAGACTTTCGGGACATGTGTCCTAAGCATATTAGAACCTCTAGGAACGATCGGATCGGAATTCTGAGGTCGTGGACCCCACGGTCCATATGTATATTGGATGATTATAAAAATTTCTCCATCTCAATACCCAAAATAGTTTTGCATGTAATTGTTAACATGTCACCCATATGGATATGAGATTGGTTGACGTTGCCCTTGTGTGAGCATTGTGGGTTTTTTTTTCCCATTCCATGTACATTCTTGATATTATCGATATTGATACTTTGTCCAAATGCTGATGAAGAGAGAGTGAAATTTTGGGGGCCGAAATTTTTCCGATATTATCCTTGGAATTATCGATAATTAGATGGATAGGTTCCAAAATATCCTCCTCCCGAAAAAGCAATAATATTGGTCATTTCAATTGATATTATCGATATTTTAGATCTTGATAAGAACCAAGTTCCCAGCCAAGTTGCCAGGCCAGCGAATGCTATTTTTTTTTTAATACCTAAATACCTTCCAATTGTACTTGGGGAATGCCCAACACAGAAGAAATAGCTTCTTTTCTAGGTCCAATAATTGACGGATGCGTAAAAGATATGTAAATGCGACTTGGTAATGATTTGTAAACCTGATGTGATGTTGCTACTATCGTGGTGAACATGAGAAACTTTCATATCATGAAAATTCAAATGTAAATAATTTTGAAGCATCTTCTACGGATTGTAAAGTTGGGGTTTTATTTTTATCCAAACTCTAATTTAATTTCTCCAAACTCTAATTTTCATCAATCGGAGGTTTGAGATGCTTCATTCAAATATAAATTTGTGGTATCCTACAACTCATGATATATACTCAAATTCCAATCCAGTAATACTAAACAATGATCTAGTTCAAAGCAAATCTTTCTTTCCCCCCAAATATTTATTTTAAGTACATCACCTTCACTATCTACTTGAATAAATGGGCTAGATCAGGATCAGCCAAGTCCACATCCAACCATCCATT
>NW_018922644.1:0-13040 GCF_002207925.1 Prunus avium
ATACTCCAAACCTTTTTACTTATTTATTCTTTTTATATTTCTACAAAATTTAATGAAAATGAAAAAAAATAAGTGTTTGTCGTTTTTCATTTTGCTCAAAATTGTTGTTCCAAATTATGGCTTAAAATTGTTTCCTAAAATAAATTTTGGTGTTGCTTTTCTTATGCTTTGATTTTTTTTATCTCAAATAAAATAATAATAAACTAACATAAGAAATTTTGAGTTTAGCCCCTCACCACCATGACTAGAACCACAAAAAATTTGAGAGGCTAGATTTTGTGAATAGTACCATTTGAAGGGGCTAAAACAGGACCTAGCCCTTTGTGGCTTGCCCTTGCATTAGACATGCTCTTATATGAGAAAAAGAACATTACCTGACCACCGTAAAGAAAAAAGAATTTAGGGTTTCATTTTGGCCAGACATCATGAGACATGGGGCATCACGTACGGCTTTGCCAACCGGCAAGTTCGTGAGAAACGACATATCTCCAGGCTTTGCAAACTCTGCTAACAGATATACAATCAGTGTCAGAGGCAGTAGCTCAAAGATTATCTCAAGGACACCCCGAGGAAGCACTGCCCAACATCATTGACAACGTTGTCCCAAATTTCTCTACTTGTCTACAAAAAGAAAGCTAATAATATGATATCCTAATCCTTATGTGAGAAAACAGCAATAAACAGCTAATTTAGTTTTAATTTTAACAATTAATCACAATAATCCAACCAACTTCATTAAAACATCAACGCCCTCCCTGATTGCCACCACCACTTCCTATATTAACATTAGCAGCTGAGGATTGAGATCAGCAATCATCTCTTCATTTATATAATTTGCATTGTATTTAATCCCTTACATGCGCACTACAAAGCTAAATACTATAACAAGAGTGGTCTTTGTGAAGGGGATATTCCGGGTGATATTGGCTGCCTGTCCTCTTTAGTAGAATTAAAGTTTAGTGGAAACAATTTTGTTAGCCTTCCAGCAAGCATTAGATGTCTTTCTAAGCTTAGGTTATTTCGCGTGAACATGTGCCAAAGGCTTCAACAATTGCCCCATCTTCTATCAAATAGCACACTATAGACATAAACACAGACAATTGCACTTCCTTAAAAATGATATCAGGTCTGTTAAAGTGGAACAGAAACGGAGAAATAGAAATGTCTGCTTTTACTTTGTTTTCTTCCAATTGCTTTGGATTGGTCAACAATGAAGGCTGCAATAGTTGAACACTTCGAATGCTATGGAGGTTCCTTCAGGTGCTCTCTCTCTCTAGCCATATAATCCCACCCAAACTTTTTTTTAAAAAAATCTTACGGTAAAATATCCACCTAAAGTGGGGCTCTCTGGCTTTTGCCACATGCATGGCTACCTATCCACACCTTGGTGGACGATCTGGATTCGTTTGGATCTCTCTCTCTCTCTCTCTCTCTCTCTCTCTCTCTCTCTCTCTCTCTCTCTCGAAATGATCGAAAGTACTTGCGTGCTTATTGGCCAGGTTTGCATGAAATTTTCACCTCAAAATTTACAGGCTCATGAGACCTACCTGGTTCTTATTGACACTACTTATGTGACTATTTAAACTGCTATATTCTGTTGTGTGCAGGATGGAATAAGCCAACAAGAATTCTCAATCAGACGCATAAACATTGGCATTGATCTGATCTAAAACCGAACAATTGCTTTGTCGAAACTCCTCCCTTGTCTATTTCATTGATCATATCTTTGACAGTTTGTGCCATCTCTTATTCAATTATGCATTCTTCTCCTATTTAGCATCTCTCAGTTTCAAATTATGCAACAGAATGGAATTCATGAGAGGTTCATTAACATCACAATAAGTTGAGCAGAATTTGGCAGTGCTAGTTGTATCTGGAATAAAATTATAGTATCTTTTTCATTGTAAAATATTTGGAGAATTGGAGTTAAGAAGTACCACATGATTGATGAATTCAATCTGGTCATAAGAATGTACTTGAATTTTCACATTAGGGAAATATTTTAGAGCTATCATTTTGTTTTATTGTTATTTTCACATAGGTGATTTATGAATGAGAAGTTGTCAATCTAGTTAAGATGTACTCACATTTCCACAAAAGCAGAGAATGTAGTCTTCATATTAATATTCACACAGTAGTCTGTCTTGATGACAAGATTTCACGCTAGGGAAATCATTTGAGTGGCAATAATTTTGGAGCAATTATTTTCTTTCAATTTTATTTTGAGACATTTTGGAACTACAATTAGACATATGTTCTAAAAATTAAGATGTATTGTAAGCTATAGATATGTTCAAACAAACAGAGCCGAACAAACTTCCAAGAGCCATCAACCGAAGGCCGAATGGCACCAAATAAAAGCCCAAAATGAAGCCAACTCAAGTATCTAGCTAATCAACAAATCACAAAATTATTAATTTGTCTATCTCTAAGCAAATTCCAATGAGAATTGAAGCATAGTTTGGAGTCCAATAACTAAAAATCTAATAGAAAATTAAAATTACAAATGTGGGTTAGGTGAGTTGGTCAAGGTAGTGTGCTTGTCCCTTGCACCCGAGTTCAAACCCCTCTCGTACTGTACATTACAATAGGTTGAAATCGACTTTGTCAATTTGAGAACAAATTTGAAATTAAAATGTAAAGCAAACATAAATTTAATCATCCAATTATGAGCATGAATAATGAATATACACTACTAACCAACTTTCGGTAAGCAAACGAATGGTTGATCCTTTTGAACATCAGCAAACAAAACCAACACTAGCAAGCAAACCAACTATCACAAAGACCATAAATTATCCATTAATTCGTCTGTGGTTGGGAATACGTTTAATTATTTTAATTCCCACAATTTTTTTTTATATGCATCATCAGTTGATGAGTTGAGTCCCATCAACTTCTCCTGCCATTATGAGTTACTGTTTAAGACTGAATGATTAGAATAATCAGTTTCTAATGAACTTCTCCTGCAGTTAAGTAGATCATTGTCATTATGAGTTACTCTCAGCAGCCTCTTCACCGCCCAATGCACGTAACGGTTTTTTTTATTTTTCATTTTATAACACAATCACCTCACCATCTATATAAAAACCTTCATTCGTATCAATCCCTTACTCATCCACAATCAAAATCAAAATGGCAGCTTACACAACTTTCAAGCTCTTCCTTCTCACAGCTCTTCTAGCCTTGACTATGCCATTCTTACCCACAAGTGCTCGCCCTTTGAATCCTAAAATAATTTGGTTAAATTTGAACCTCGTGGCCAGGTTGAATTTGGATGAAGAATCTTCCAACTGCTGGGACTCTTTGTTTCAGCTCCAGTCATGTTCTGGTGAGGTTGTCATGTTTTTTCTTAATGGTGAGATTTACTTGGGTCACAGTTGCTGTGAAGCCATTTGGACCATTGAGCATCAGTGTTGGCCTGCCTTGGTTGGCACACTAGGGTTTACTGCGGAAGAGACTGATTTACTCAAGGGTTACTGCGATGAAGCCGATCATGTTAAATCCCTGTCGTCAAATCCACCATCACCACCATCAAGTCATGATCCTACTAATTAATGTAAAAGTTGTTCCTGGTTCGAATAAGTTGGTCGCTTGAAGAATTTGAGATCTTCAATCAATAATAGTAACGCATATGGGGTCTTTGGCCACGTTACTTACTTAACTAGTAGGGTCTATTTTGTTCATGATCTTAATTATGTTTTAGCATGAATTAGTCGCAGTGTTTTAATGGCTTAATTGGGCTTACCTTTATGAGTGTATTACTATTTAAGACTAAATGATTAGAATAATCAGTTTCTATCGAATTCTATATGCAAAGCACCATATTTTTCACTTAGTTACAACAAGGTAAAGGGGATTAATTCAACAAAAAATCAACAAAATGATTTTCCTGTGCATATTTTCTCAACTCTATATTCTTATCGATATATTGTGTTAATTAAGTCTGGCTAAGATTTATACGCAAGGGGTTTATAGCTAGTAGTTAAGACTATTTATACCACTGCATAGGTTCTAGGTTCGATTTCCCCCTCACTCAATATCGCTTGTATAAAAAAAAGATTAATACCACCAAAAAAATCATATAAAACTTACACCGAGTAAACGATTATTAACAATGAAATACATGACATGCTAAAAGAAAACCGGATATATACAGTACCCTTTAAACAAAGAGTCTTACTTATAGACTCAACATGCATCAATTCTCAGACACAAAATACTGAGTATTCATCATAATTAAACAATCACACAAATAATTAAAGAGATGCACAGTGCATAATTAACCACTTAATTTGGTAATCAATAAAGATCGATATTGATTAATTGAGATTATTTAGAAGAGGTGGTGGTGCTTCTTTCCATGAGACTCTTCCTCTTTTCTCTCTGACTCTCTCTCCTTATGATGCTCGTGGAAGGCATACCCACCCGAACCAACTGCCCCTGTTGCACCAATCTCCTCCTCTATCCTGTGCCTGCGAGCATGCTCTGTGTCTTTCTTTGCCTCGTGCTTCTCATACTGCCCAAAAAAAAAAAAACTTAAGGGTCAAAGTTTCTCCTTTTATATATCCAAGCTCAACAATTACAAAACATTATATTTCAAAATTATATATGTGATATATCCTATAAATTTTCATTAGTGTTAGAAAATAAAAAACTAGAGTTTGATTTGGTCTGTTGTAAGTTGTAACCAAAACAAGATTTGGCCTTATAATTACATATAATTAATCACTATACTTTAAGTGAACGCAAAGTAAGATTGGCAATTATATATTTTGTCAATAAGATCTGGATAAAACTTAGCCTAATTAATCTTCCACTTCTTCGGTTATGTTCTATTTAAGTGAACGGGAAGTATGTATTTTTTTACGATAAATTCTTAGATATAACGGGTGTATATATCATTTAGATGATTGATTATCATAAAATAGGTGATGTATACTTATCCATCATACTAAAAAATTCTTTGCAACGAGATCGATCACAAATCATGCACTAATATACCTTTGAGAATGATCATAAATCCACAATTAGTATGCCTAATTAAAATCATAAATTAAATCAGAAAAATAGGGTTGAAACATTAATCTACCAATGCATACGTGCCAGCAGCAGCAGAACCTAGCTCCCCAAGTTCCTCGAGATGTTTGTGGTGCTTCTCCTGCTTCTTGTAGTCTCCAGAGTCACTAGACCCATAGGTTTCAGACGTCTCGCTGTACCGTCCGCCGCGGGGCCCATCAGAAGAGTAAGCAGTGGTCTCGCCACGGCCGCCGTGTCCTCCTTCCGAGTAACTGTCTCCGTAGCCACCGACATTTCCAGTACGTCCCTCACTAGAGTAACTATCTCTGTAATCACCGCCGCCCCCACCGGTACGACGTCCTTCACCAGAGTAATCAGTGCTGTCTCCATAGCCGCCGTCATCGGTACGACGTCCTTCACCAGAGTAACTGTCGCCGTAGCCATCGCCGCCTCCACTAGCACGACGCTCTTCACCACCAGAGTAATCAGTGCTGCCGCCGTAGCCTCCTCCGCCAGTACGACGTCCTTCACCGGTGTAATCCGTGTTGTCGCCATAGCCGCCGCCACCACCACCGGCACGTCCTTGAGAAGAGTAACCAGTGGAGTCGCCATAGCCAGTGCTGTCGCCGTAACCACCAGTGCGGCCTTGATCTCCATAACCGGACTGAGAGAAGGATGAGGATTTTTCTTCGTCTCTGTCCTGGTTGAAGAGGCCGCGGCGGTGCTGCTCCTGGTTAGCCATATGTTGAGGGGTATTTTGGGTATTTTGAAGAAAATGCGAGGATGAAGGTGTTAGCTGATGTTACTATTGACACGTGTCCTTGCTGAGGTGGCAAGTTTGTTAGCTCTTCACGTGCTTATTAGTGTGATTAGTTAGTCTGTTAAGCAGGTTAGCTTAGTAAAGAAGTCATCATTACACAGCTATATAAGCTTGGGACTGGTTCATTTCATTATGATGTAACAGATACTATTTCTGAGAATATACAGAGCTTTACCTTTCTCTCTTTTATCACTTCTTCTTCTCCATAGTTATCATGGTATCAGAGCTACGGCTCTTGATCTCCAGCTTCCGCTCCGCTTGAAAAGCTTGAATCTGTACCTTTCATGGTGATTTTCATGGAAATTTCTTTCGTGCTTGATGGCTATACTTTGCACAATCTTGCGATTCTGGATGCGACTCTCCGATTGTGTTTGAGCTTCTTCCTCTTTCAATAAATTCAGTTCTGGTATGAATTCTAAACTTGTTCTCTGCATCAACATTGAATTTAGGTCAAATGATTCGGTGAATTGAGGCATAAAGCCCCTATTACGGCACGAAGCCTATATTGAAGCACGAAGCTGTTTAATTTCTGATATTTTCATTTTTCTGAGGCACAACGCCATTGTTGAAGCACGAAGCTTTTATTGAGACACAAAGTCCATTTCTGAGGCACGAAGCCCCTGTTTTCTTGAAGCACATAGGTTTTCTTGCTTATTTTTCATCTCTTCAGTTGATTGCCAATCATGACTTTTACGATGCCTAAAATCGAAGGTTTATTAGGAGTCTTAACTATTAAGCTGTCAGAAGATAACTTTGTCAAGTGGCAGTATCAGTTGCAATCAGTGCTCCAAGGATATGATTTGTATGGACATTTTGATGGCACTACTGTGTGTCCATCAAAATTTATAATTTCTGAGTCAGAGGGAGTCACAACAGAAATTACTGAAGGTTATAAGTCTTGGATTCAAGCTGATAAGGCACTTTTAAGTCTTCTTATTGCCACATTATCCGATGATGCTATGGAATATGTCATAGGTTGTAAAACGGCAAGAGATGCTTGGCTGAATTTAATTGACCGATATGCCTCAGTTTCTAGAGCAAGAGTTAATCAACTCAAGACTGAGTTGCATACTCTACATAAGGGCAGTGATTCTATTGAAAAATTCTTGCTTAAGTTGAAACACATTAGGGATCAATTGTCTGCAGCAGGAGTTCACTTAACTGATGATGACATTATCATTGCTGCACTTAATGGTTTACCACCTGAATTCGACATGATTAAAACGGTGTTAGTGGCAAGAGAAACACCAATCAATCTCAAGGAATTCAGAGCTCATCTTTTGTCTGCAGAACGTAATATTGAAGCTAGAATGGTAGCAATGTCTCACTCTATGCAGGGTATGATGGGTGTAACCTCGTTTGAATTGGGGTCTTCATCTACTGCTAATAATGTGCATATGTCTTCTGCCAATTCATCTGGCAATTCATCTGCTACAGTGGGAACCATAACTGGTCATTCTCCACCAAGTACTTCACCAACTATGGGGTTTAATGCCAGGTTTCATTCTCAATATGTGCCTCATTCTCAACCAACACAGCACTATTCTCAAGCAAGTCAACTTCCTAATTCACACTCCAATAATAGAGGTCGAGGCTTTCACGGAAATAATAGTGGTGGCCGTTTAAACTCCCAACCAAGGTCTTTTGTTCCCAAGTTTTCTTCTGGTCCAAAAACACAGGCAATTCCTGAATGTCAGATCTGTAATAAGAGAGGTCACACAGCTACAAATTGCTTTTATCGAATCCCTGACAATTCTGCTCATCCTCCTGTTGTGGAATGTCAAATCTGTGGGAAACGTGGACATATTGCTTTAAATTGCTATCACAGAGCGAATTTTGCTTATCAGGGAGCCACTCCACCTTCTTCTATACAAGCTATGACAGCACACATGCCTTCTGTGTATACTCCTGATGATTTGTGGATAGCAGATAGTGGAGCTTCACATCATATGACTCCACATGTCTCCAATCTGATGACTGCTACTCCATACTCTTCTGAGAATAAAGTGACTGTAGGAAGTGGAGAAGGTTTGGTTATTTCGAACATTGGTACTTCTAAGTTGACAGATCTCCCTGGTTCTTTACATTTAAATACTGTGTTCCATGTTCCTCATCTTGCTGCCAATCTCTTATCTGTTTACCAGTTATGTAGAGACAATCACTGCAGGGTTATCTTTGATGAACACTACATCTATGTGCAGGACAAGCAAACCAATCAGATTTTGTACCAAGGGCAGAGTAAACAAGGCCTCTATCCCATTCCTCAATTTGAGAACAATGCCTCTTCTACTTCCAAAATTCAATCTAATAAATCTGCAATAGCTTCTCAGCCTTCCCCAAAGGCTTTTCTAGGACAACAAGTAAAGTCAAAGCTATGGCATCTTCGATTGGGACATGTCTCCAATGAAGTGCTGCATCATATGCTTAAGACCTCTCAGATCACTTGTCATGCAGATACTAGTTCTGAAGTTTGTGTTGCTTGTATTCAAGGCAAAATGCATAGATTACCATTTTCTCATTCCCAATCCACAACTGTAGTACCTTTTCATAAGCTTCACAGTGATGTTTGGGGACCTTCAGCTTGTATAGCAGTAGGAGGTTTTCGATATTATCTTACCATCATTGATGACTGTACAAGATACATGTGGATTTTCCCACTTATTAATAAATCTGATGTTTTGCCAACATTCATCAAGTTTCATGCCTATGTAGTTAATCAATATCAAGCTCATATCAAGATTTTTCAATCAGATGGAGGGGGTGAGTATACTAGTAAAGCTTTTCAGGAGTTCTTATCATCTAAAGGTATCAGTCATCACCTATCTTGTCCTTACACTCCTCAGCAAAATGGAGTTGCTGAGAGAAAGAATAGACATGTGATAGAGACAGCTCTTACTCTCCTACAGACAGCTGAATTGCCTACTAATCTCTGGTATTATGCAGCAGCTCATGCAGTTTTCCTCATCAATAGAATGCCTTGCAAAGGCTTGAACAT
The DNA here is from genome assembly GCF_002207925.1 of Prunus avium. The sequence goes on from NW_018922644.1 coordinate 8,835, forward strand.
GACTTCTCCATATTATAAGTTCTTTGGTCATCATCCAGTTTTAAGTGCCATGAAGGTGTTTGGTTCAGCTGTATATCCTTTGCTCAAACAGTATAATGCTCATAAATTGGAATCTCGATCATCCCAGTGTGTTTTTCTAGGATATTCATTGAGTCATAAAGGAGTTTATTGCTATAATATGCTCAATCAGAAACTTCACATTTCTAGACATGTGATTCATGATGAGAGTCTCTTTCCCTTTAAGTTGTTAAAGTCGCCTACAATTTCTACTCCAGTTGCTTCATCTAATGCAAGGCCAGTCAATATCTCAGTTACTTTGCCTCATACATCTTCCCAACAATCTACCTCTTCTGCTCAGTCTTCTATGGAAACTCATTTAGATCTTCCAATGTCCGATAATACTGAGTCCTTGGAGTTCTCATCGGGTTCTGTTTTACCTGTTACTTCACCCAATCAGTTGGAGGTAGTGTTACCTATTTCACCTGACTCAACTATTCATGAGTCATCAGATGCCTATGCAATGCCTTATTCTACTAACTGTCATCCCATGCAAACAAGACTCAAGTCTGGAGTTGTTCAGAAAAGACAATTTCCAGAATTCTCATGCTTTGCAACTATGCTTACTTCTGTCATAGAACCTGAGGCTCCAACTTATTTTAAGGCAGCAGCAGCTCAACCAGAATGGCAACAGGCTATGGCAGAGGAAATTCAAGCTCTCCAATTGCAAGGTACATGGAATCTTGTTCCTCCTCCTCATGACAAGAATATTGTAGGATGTAGGTGGATATATAAAATAAAAAGAAATTCAGATGGAACAATTTCACGATACAAAGCTAGGCTGGTAGCTCAAGGATTCAGTCAAGAGCATGGTTTGGATTATGATGAAACCTTTAGTCCTGTAGTGAGACACACCACAGTCAGATTAGTACTCAGTTTAGCTGCTATGTTTAAATGGGATTTACGTCAATTAGATGTAAAAAATGCTTTCCTTCATGGGGAATTACAAGAAGAGGTTTATATGCGGCAACCTCAAGGTTTTATTGACTCTACATGTCCTAATTATGTGTGCAAATTACAGAAATCCCTATATGGTTTAAAACAGGCTCCGCGTGCATGGAATGCCAAGTTTACAGGTTATTTGCCTTCTTTGGGGTTTCAATCTTCTCACTCAGATCCTAGTCTGTTTGTCAGACAGAATTCTACCTCTGTGGTTATCCTATTATTGTATGTTGATGATATCATCATCACTGGATCAGATACACAAGTGGTACAATCTGTTATTGATTCTTTGGGAGAGGTATTTGATATGAAAGACATAGGTCGTCTTACCTATTTTCTGGGATTGGAGGTTCATTATCAGGACAATGGTGATATCTTTGTCAATCAAGCTAAGTATGCTCGAGATTTGTTTAAGAAAGCAGGCATGGACACTTGTAAATCATGTTTGACTCCAATTAAACCTCATCAGTATATGTTGAAAGATGAAGGTACTCTTCTTTCTGATCCAACATTGTATCGAAGTCTTGTTGGAGCATTACAATATTTGACCTTTACACGACCAGATATTGCCTTTGCAGTAAATACAGTATGTCAGTTCATGAATGCTCCCACTGATACACATTTTGCTTTAGTAAAACGTATCTTGCGATATCTGCAAGGTACTCTTCAATATGGGATCACATTCTCTCCGGGCTCTATGCTTTTATCTGGCTATTGTGACTCTGATTGGGCAGGTGATCCTAACACCAGACGTTCTACCACAGGTTATGTTGTATTTCTTGGTGATAATCCAATTTCATGGTCATCCAAGAAGCAAGCTGCAGTTTCTCGTAGTTCCACTGAAGCTGAATACCGTGCTCTAGCCAATTGTGCAGCAGACATTGCTTGGATTAGACAGATAATGTGTGATTTGCATATGACACTGCCAGAGGCACCTATTATTCATAGTGATAATATGTCTGCATTGGCTCTTAGTGTCAATCCAGTTTTTCACTCTCGTATTAAACACTTGGACATCGATTATCATTTTGTTAGAGAACGAGTTCAATGTCGAGATCTGGTTGTGCAATATATTCCCACAGATGGTCAGGTTGCAGATATTCTTACCAAGGGCCTTCATAGTCCAGTGTTCATTCGACATCGTTCCAATCTCAGGCTAGGTCTGTACCCAGCTGAGATTGAGGGGGAATGTTAGCTGATGTTACTATTGACACGTGTCCTTGCTGAGGTGGCAAGTTTGTTAGCTCTTCACGTGCTTATTAGTGTGATTAGTTAGTCTGTTAAGCAGGTTAGCTTAGTAAAGAAGTCATCATTACACAGCTATATAAGCTTGGGACTGGTTCATTTCATTATGATGTAACAGATACTATTTCTGAGAATATACAGAGCTTTACCTTTCTCTCTTTTATCACTTCTTCTTCTCCATAGTTATCAACCACATCTTACATCAAATATATATTGCAGAGACGAAGAAGCAATACATAATTGTATATTTAATTCTGCCAGTTATGGTACAGATAATCCCTAGGCCTCTTTGCCATTTCCAAATTGTAAGGAAAATTCCTGGGTGGTTCAGTAATCAAAGTGTGGAAGATTCCCTAATTGTGGAGCTACCTCCGGAATGGATGGGAATTGCTTTATGTGCTGTGTTTGAAGATCAGGCAGATGAGACTTGGCCTTGGGCAAATATGTTTTAAAATAGGCCATGTTGTTTATCACCTTTGGGTATGTTATGTTCATCGTACCTATTGGGAGTGGATGAAGGAATGCAGTCAGTTGAAGATTTTATCACCTTTGTGGAGGAGTTCTCTCACGCATGAATTATTGCTCGAGTAAATAGAAGTGGGTTTCGTTTGGTGCACAAGCAAGATATGGAACAACTCAACCAAATCATGATGAACCAATCATTATCAAGAGCCCTACTACTTGTCTTTCTTCTGCAATACCTATGCTCTTTCTGAAGAGGCATACCAAGAAGAATTAAATGATGATGATAATGATGTTGTTGACGAAGCTCGGCCCAGAAAAAGAAAAAAGATCGATGTGATTGGGACTGACACTGACCTATGATTCCTCACTTTCAAAGCAAGAGGCGTCACAGACGCTGCATTTCAATGTGAGTTGCTGCTTTTGCTGATTCTACTTTTCATTCTTTTGGATTTGACGTACTATTGTTTGTTCCACTGCTTGTGCTTCATTCTTTTGGCCTTATGCTGCTCTAAGTTTTGTTTTTCACCTATTGCTCCTTCATTTGGTTCTCCCACTGTTTTTTCATTTGGCTGTATTCCTTGTTTTTTTTCATTCTTTTGGTCTTATGTTACCACATCTTACAGCAGGGGGTGCATAGGACTTTTTATTTGGAGGGTAACCACTTTGATTTGCTACTTAGGCTTTGCCCCCTCTTATTTTTTGCTATTGTTGAAAAGTTTAATAAAAACTATTATTCTTAAAAGAGGAGCTAAATTTTTGCTACCTTCGTTAAAAGCTCCCACTACTACAAAAAGTGAAAAAGACGACCAGAAAAAGATGACGGCAGAACATAAAACCGTCCTTGTTTTTAAAAAGACGACGGTAACAAAAAAACCGTCGTGGATAAGTGCCTTAAACAACTAAAAAATGGAGGTACTGTTGAATATTTTTTTAAAACGACGCACACAAATAAAAAAGCGTCGTCTTTTTAAAAAGGTTTTCTTCAGAGTTAAAATCTGACCAAAAAACAACGACAGCAGGTATGAATCCACCGACGTAGAAAATAAAGACGACAGTTCACCAAAATACCTGCCGTGTTAACTCCTAACTAAACACGACCAACTGTTCTTTGTCCGTGTCGTATAATGTAATGGAATCCACGTCGGTATACTACGACGGTGCCTTTCTCTGTAAACCGCCGTCTTAATTTTTATTTCTTTTTAAGATTTAATTATTTTTTAATTTTGGTAGCCTACGAAAATTAAAATGAGATCCCAAGAGGTATGATATCTTACCATTGAGATCTTTGGATCATGATCATAATCGAACTACCACTGAACTGAACTGACCATATTTTAAATACACAAAATCCAAAAAGAAACCAGAACTGAACTGACCACTGCAAACTTTGAGAAAGACAATGTTTTGAAAAGTTAATGATGTGTGCGTTTTTGTGTCTTTGAGATACACCAAAACGCATACATCATTAACATCCAAATTATTGTCTTTGAGATGTGA
>NW_018922644.1:30028-43410 GCF_002207925.1 Prunus avium
AAGTGAGAGTAACCCTTACGATATTTCATCACAACAAATCTTAGAAAAAGAAAAAAGAACATGAGAAGTGAAAATCTAAGTGGAAATAATTCGAATGGGAGGTTTCGGAAAGAATTTAATATCAATATGAAAGTGACCCTTAAATTATTTTTTAAATTTTTTTAATTTCTTTGTAATAGAAGATGAAAGCCCAATAATCGGCCCAATGAAAACCCAAAATTAATAAATTTAAACCTACTTAATAAATATATATACCGTTTCATTTATGAAGTGTTGTGCATACTAAAATAAAAATATATATAACAAACATCATTAAAAACAGTTTGAAAAAATAGAAACAAACATTGCGCGATGAACAGAGTTTGGGCATTGCTCAAGGACGGTTTGCGCGACAACAAAATTCGTCTCGCAAGGATAGTTTTCCCAAAAAATTTGTAACTATCCTGAAATAATAGAATCTGCAACTAATCTGCAAAAAATTTACAAAAATCTGCGAAAAATATTCTGAAATAATAGAGATACTTCCTCATATATAGTTTGCGCGACGAAGAGAGACTTGTTCGTCGCAATTAGATCTTATGCGCGACGACTGTGGACATGTTTGTCGTGCAAGGTTGTTTACAAAAATCTACGAAAAATATTCTGAAATAATAGGGATACTTCCTCATATATAGTTTGCGCGATGATGACAAATTTCTTCTTCGCAATTCGATTTTCTGCTCGATGACTACCGAGGTCTTCGTCGCGCAAGGTTGTTTACAAAAATCTGCGAAAAATATTCTGAAATAGTAGAGATAATTCCTCATATATAGTTTGCGCAACGATGATAGACTTGTTCGTCACAATTCGATTTTCTGCGCGACGACCATGGAAACATTCGTCGCGCAACGTTGTTTACAAAAATCTGTGAAAATATTCTGAAATAATAGAGATACTTAGTCATATATAGTTTGCGCGATGACGACATATGTGTTCGTCGCAATTCGATTTTCAGCGCGACGACTATGGGCGTTTTTGTCGCGCAAGGTTGTTTACAAAAATCTACAAAAAATATTCTGAAATAATAGGGATACTTCCTCATATATAGTTTGTGTGACGACGATAGACCTTTTCGTCAAAATTCGATAGTCAGCGCAACGAATATGGACTTGTTCGTCGCTTATAGAATGTTTGCGCGACGAATAGTTTTGTCACGCAAGATTTTTCGCCCAAAAAATCTGCAAGTATTGTGAAACAATAGAAAAAATTGTAACCAAGTGCATTTGCAGGTCAAATAATTACACTTTAAATCTTAGTAAATTGGTCACCACCAAATGACATAGAACCTGAACAGAAACGCCTGTTCATCTAGCTGGGAGAGAACTGAGAAGACAAATGCGCGAAATATATTTTGAAACTAAAAATTGTTCATTCAACTTTACGAAACTAGTGTCAATGATCCAACCGTCAAATGTGTTTGTATATACTGCGAGATCGTATACCCCAAAAATCGCAAAAAACAAATATTCAGAGATATAGTAACGGGACAAAATTTTCAACGATTAGAAATGAAAACTCTTGCGAGATGAATCTTTTCGTTGCACAACACGACTTTGCGCAACGCCAAATTCTGGTACGTCACACAAAATATTTACAAACGCACACTTTCATCGCGCAATGTTATAATTTTCAGCGTTTAGGGCTTAGGGTTTAGGGTTTAGGGTTCATGGTTCATGGTTCATGGTTTTGGGTTTGCACGACGCCTGTACCTCTTACGTCACGCAAGTTTGCGAAATTTTGGTGGTTCACTTCCCGCTTATTAAAAAGACTTTGCGCGACGTCTTGTTTTCTTTACGTCGCGCAACGTGAAAATATCGAACCTGCGCTACGCCATTTTTACTCGTCGCGCAAGGTCCCGAATATTTTTTCTGAATAACCCGTCTCTCTGTCTCACTCTGCCTTCCCCCGTGAAAAACCCCAGGTCTTCCTCTAGCTGTGCCCTCCTAAACCTCCATACCACCATCGCTGGCAACGACCAGCCCCAAGACCACCGGACCCAGCCGTGCCTTCGCCACCACAATCGACGCCCCCTAACCAAACCACAAACCCTCTCTCCCTTTCCCCCTCTCTGACCCCAAATTCTCTCCCTCTCTCTCCAACCCGAACCCTCCATCGTTGAAATCCAACGGTCTCCTCCCTCTGCGTGTCTCTCTCACCATCTCCATCTTCCTCTCACGCTAGCAGTCACCATCATCGCCTCTCGCATCCGCTGTCTGTGGGATGGTATAATTTATGTTTCCTTTTTGTTTCAATTTTGTTAATGCTTTTGTGATTTTGTTTTGCTGTTTCAATTTCTGTATTTATTTTGTAAGTGTTGAAATTGCTTAGTCTGATGGTTGGTTATGATTTTATGTTTCAATTTCCTTTTTGTATTGGCTTTTGATTTCAGATTTGATTGGAGGTGTTGAAATTGTATTATTTGATAGCAAAACAGCGATTGTATATGTCAAAATCTCGTAGGTTTCTAATTCTGTAAATCTAAAATTTTTTGGAATTGTGGTTCTTGGGTTTGTTTTATTGTTCAGATTGCATTCATCCATTTAATTCTGTAAATCTGAATTTTTTTGGAATTGAGGTTCTTGGGTTTGCTTCACAGAATTGAATGATGCAAAACACCTGTTTTTCTTTTTTATTTAGGTAGAAATTATTCTAGTATATTTTGCAATTAAGTTTTCTTGATTGATTTTTTTATTTATTGCTACTTGATACTGGAGCATTTGGGGACTCCATGAGTTTCTGCATTTGAGTTGTTGGTATTTTGGTGAATGAATATGTTTAATATTGAATTTGTCCTTGATTAGTTGTTGAGGTTTTTTTTTTTTTTTATAATTATAAATTTTTGGCCAAGGAGGTTGAACTTTGAATGCTTGTTCAGTCGTGCAGATGTCAGACCTTATCAAAAGTCGTAAGGCAGTGACAACTGCACAGCATTTGCCTCCCCCGGCTATGACGTCAGCTGCCACTGCTCCAGCACAGGTGGATGTTATGCCGGTTGTTCCGAGGTCTCCCATGTGCTGGCGTCATTTGAGTCATCAGTGGCGCAACCTGTTAGCGCCAGGCGGCGTAATCGCCCCCCCAGCACGACCAACACTACTTCGCCCTTCGCTACTTGTGCATCGGAGTCACAACCAAGTAAAGATTTCCTTCAACTCCAGCTGTTTCGGACCAAGATTTTAGAAGGAATATATATTTAACGTTAATTTTATATTTCTTTGCAGCCAAGAAGAACACCCGGGGACCTTGTCGCCAATTGAAGACGGCGAAGGTCACCCAGGTGACCAACAGTCGTATCAACATCGGATACGACGAGCCGCATCGGGTTGCACCAACGGTGGACTAGCATAGCTCATTGGCCCACCATATTGGTCACGTCGTTCGAACTTATTGCCCGATGAAATGGAAGTCTTGGAAGGTCATGCCTGACGAGGTGCGGAAGGAGGTGCGCGGACACCTGTCGGTATGTATTCTAACTTTTAATTGTTTTCCCTTCAAATTTTATATATTTCTAATACTTAATGTATGTAAAGAATTTATTGCAGACAACACTACAATTTAGAGAACCTCGAGGACGAGTTGTTGGTGTTCGTCAATAGACTCTTTGCTGAGAGGTACAAGCAGTGGAAGAGTGACCTGCACCACCATTTTCAAGCATATGATGATCCGCAGGTCGCTCTTCAGGAGGGTTGCCCGAATTAGCCTGAGGGGCGGGAGGATAGTTGGGAGTGGCTCTGCGGTCATTTTCAGGAGGCCGCTTATGTGGTATTTTTTAATATTAAGTTTAAAATTATTACACATTTCTTTCTAATATTTATTTAATTTTTTATATTTCATTTGAATTTCAACTAATACGTTTTATTTTTTGTATAACAGAAGAAGGCCAAAGCAAATAAGGGCAATAGGGAGAAGAAGACTCTTCTCCACCATTCAGGTTCCAGGCCCTTCTCCTATAGGATGGAGGCGCGGCGGCGGGTAATAATAAAGTCTTTTTAATTTAATTTTTAATATGTCATTAATATTAATTTGTATTTTTCATACTAACATTTTTCTTCTCTTTTTCAATTCAGGGGGGGAGGGTCCAAATTCCCTGAGATTGACGTCTTTAGCGACGTTTATGTTCGACCTGGGAATGAGTTGGCCGACTCCCTTCATGTAAGTAGTTAATTTAAATTATTATCTTACGCATTCAAGTTTTATGGTTATTATATGAATGTTTTAATTAATATTTTATGTTATGTTAAACAAACGATGATGATGGAGAAGAGCCAGTTGGTTCTTCAGGAGTCCGCCTCCCAGCTTCCTCCCGATAAGCCGCTCGAGTCCGTCGCTCCTCCACAGGATGCGGGGTTTCAGATCTTGACGGAAACCTTGAATCAGAGTCTCGAGAGGCGGCCAGTGACATACTGTCGCGGGATGGGGAATGCCCGGTGGCGGGAACCTAGATGCTGTTCTTCGTCGCAGTCAAACAGTGCTTTGACAGCAAAGGTGGCCCAGCTTGAAACCCAGATGTCCCAGATGTCACAGTTTCTACAGTCCCTCGCCCGGTCCGGCGTTCCCATACCGCCTTTTCCCTCGTCGACCTCTGATCCCATCCAACCCTGGCATGGCCACCACACCTCTGCCCCTGTCGACAATGTCCAGACCTCCGAGCCGCATTTGCCAGACGACCAAGTAGATTTTCAAACATTGTTTGATTAGTTTTTTACTTTTTTAATTACATTTTAAATATTTCTCTTGTACTATACATTTATATTATGTTATAAAAAAAATTTCCTCTTCATTACATTTTTTTTATTGTAATTTCATTTTATTACCCAAAAAAAAAATTATTTATTTTTTTAACAAAAAAAATAAAATTTATTTATTTTTGCGTGACGAAACATTTGTCATCGCGCAAAATCACTTTTTTACAAAATACAAAACCGTAAAAATAAATTTTAAAACAATAAATTTTAAGTTTGTGCGACGAAAGTTTTCGTCTCTCTGAAAACAATGCGACGAATAAATTTTCGTCGCTACATATTTGCACGACGAACACGAATCGTTGCTCTGTGTTCTTGCAACGACTGTTATTTCGTTGCGCAAATATTTGGGACACGAAACTTTCTCTCGTCTCGATTTGTTAGCGCGACGAAGATGTCGTCGCTTTGTGTTCTTGCAACGACTGTGTCTTCGTCGCGCAAATATTTGTGCGACGAATAATATGTCGTCCATGAAATTTTGGTGCAATGAAGAATTTTGCGAGACCACAATACAACTGTTGGTCGCTCAAAGTCTTTCTTCACAATCATTGCGCACCGGATATTGCGCGACGAAGGTTTTGTCGCGCTGATATTTGTGCGACTTTATTTTACGTTGCGCGACAAACTGTTCTTCGTCGCGCAAACTATAAAATGTACTAGTGGGAGGAGAAAAACTTCAATGTCACAGGAACGCCACTGTCAGTAAACCACGTACGTATTGATAAGTACATAATTATTACGTTATTTACCCATTAAAATTTGTTTGCTAATAATTAATTTGGCTAAGTTGGTGTGTTATATGTTTTATTTATTTTATTCCAATTTGAGCAGTTTATTCATTTAGTAGTATTTGCAGATACTCAAACACTTTGAATTAAATATAGAGTAATTGTTGCAAACGCTACATATGAAATTCCTTGTCTTAATATCTTTCCCACTAGCTAACATCAAACAACAAGATATAATTTGATCTCCTTTCGTCATAATGGTCGACCCACCCTTTACCATTAAAAATGGATTATTCTTGTGGTAGCGGGAAATGCAAAGAGAGAGGTGGCTGGCCACCAAAGGAAAGATAGCTCCAGCAAGATAAAGGAAAAGCAAGAAAGATTTATCAAATGCAAAAGTGGTAATGCATTGATATAAATAAAACAAAAGGCGTCCTTAAGGAAAGATAGCTCCAGCAAGATAAAGGAAAAGCAAGAAAGATTTATCAAATGCAAAAGTGGTAATGCATTGATATAAATAAAACAAAAGGCATGAAGGACGCTGCCAGGACTAGATAAACAATGAAAGTGGAGCATCAATTGAAGAATTAAAGATGAGGAAGGCTACGGCAGTGGCATGATGGGATAATAGTTTAATCAGGCATGTTGCAATCGGATTACAATAAGAGCAGCTCCCATTCCGATAAATAGATCATTGATGCAGCTTCAACACAGACCGAGAATATCACTTCTTGAGTTTCCTCTCCTTCCTAGTTTTAATTTCTGTTTTAGTTTTTATGGGGAACTAACTCCCTAGCTAAGGCTAGGGAGAGGCTTTCAACATAAATGTGTAATTTATTTAGTTTGATCCGAATTTAAGTTTAACGTAAGTGATTTTTATTATGGTTGTTCAAATAAAATTGGTAGTTTTTCTGTTTATTTAATTGATGAGTGTTTTCAATCTACTCATAGGTTCAGTCAAGCTTTTCCTATAGTTTGGTAAAAACATTCATGCTTTTGAGTGAGGAGCGAACTATTAGAATAAGTAAAGATTATTTTTTTGATAGTTTGTCGCCAAATGGTACATGTTATGCTTAAAATATTTCTCAAGGAAGATTAAAAGGAGTTTTAAATATTTGAACAATTACTTTTAGGAATCATCCTTTATGGATCAAATTAATATGAATTGCATGTTTATGCTGAAAGTGGAACCCAATGCCTTAGTGTTTTAATCAATTAAATTTTCTTTAAATCAAATCTTGCTTAAATCTACTTCTCAATCACAATTGTTCTTTTTTAGCTCTGTTATTTTCTTTACACCGCTCTCTGTGGATACGACGCTCGGACTTCCGAGCTACACTGCTATACGACACCTCCCCTTGGGTTTTGCAAAGTGGTATTACATTTTATTGGCTTGGGATACTTACATGGTTTGTTGACAGTGGCATCCCTGTGACAGGGAAGTTTTTCTCAAAAGAGAGAGAAGAGAAAATGGGTGCATAACATTTTTTTATTGTTTAAAATTGGAAGTAAAATTAGTTGCTAGCTGTCGACATTTTATTGGGGGAAATTTGCATAAATACCACCTGAACTTTTGGGCATGTGCGTTAATACCACCTGAACTTTGAATTTTTATTTTTAACCACCTGAACTTTATAAAGTGTTGCAATCCACCACCTATATCTAACTCTGTTAAAATTTCCGTTAAGTTTAATGGCATTTCCGTCAACTTACTATAACTAAAAATAATTAAAAAAACAGAATTTGGAAGTATAAAAAAATTAACCTAATTGCACCACACCTTCCCTAACCCTACCCTTTTCCAACGCCAATTCTCCCCCTCACCCTCATGGGGAATTAAAGATTCAAAACTCATTTTTATCTTTTCATACAAAACTTTAGGAAAAAAAAAAAAATCAGAAACTCATCCATCAATTGGACCACCTGTGATATATACCATTTATATTAGATTTAATTTTAAGTTTTAATTTTAATTTAGGTGCATAGGCATAGCCATAGAATGGTCATTCATGGCTGGGTCGATGAGTGTAATTAGATTAACTTTTTTTTTTGGAAGCTGCTGTGTAATCGGGTTAACTTTTTTATTTTTTAAATTCTTTTTTATTTTTATAATTATTTTTAGTTACAATGAATTGACAAAAATAACCACAAGATGTGGCGTGGTGGTTGCTTACCTCGTCCCTTAACCATGTGGTCAGGGGTTCGATCCCTGCCTATGGGAATGGAGCACATTTCGTGGCCAGCCGTTTACCTCTTCGGAGAGCACTTGCGGCGAGGGGAATAGTCACTACTACCGGCGGTGGATACCTCGGGATTTATCCAAAAAAAAATGACAAAAATGCCTTTAAATTTAACGGAAGCTTTAATAGAGTTAGACATAGGTGGTGGATTACAACACTCTACAAAGTTCATATAGTTAAAAATTAAAATTAAAAGTTCAGGTGGTCTTAGCGCACAAACCCAAAAGTACATTTATGCAAATTTCCCTTTTATTGGCTTGGGACATTTACGTGGTTTGCTGACCGTGGCATCCCTGTGACAAGGAAGTTTTTCTCAGGAGAAGGGGCTCGTGTCCCTTGTGGTCCTTACGTGATCGTGACCCTCGTGGTCCCTACGTGATCGTGACCCCCGTGGTCCCTACGTGCCTGTGAACTACGTGGTGCCAGCCAACAAGTCAAGCACACCATTAATTGCTTTCACACCTCCAGCTAGCACACCATTAATTGCTTTCAAACCAACAGCTAGCACCAAAACGATCGGTCGCCTCCCTTTGTCTCAGGAATTTGAGATGAAGGATTTAGGTGCTCTGAAATACTTCCTCGAAATTGAAGCAGCAAGGTAAAAACCTGGTATATTTCTTTCTCAAAGAAAGTATGCGATGGATCTACTCACTGAAACAAGAATGCTTGGATGTAAGCGTGCTGACACACCCATTTAGATGAATCACAAGTTGGGTGAAGACATATACCGGTTGCCAACCAATAAGGAACAATACCAGCGCCTTGTTGGAAGGTCCATATATTTGGCACACACAAGACCATATATTGCATATGCTGTGAGTGTGGTTAGTCAGTTTATGCATTCACCCAATGTTTCACATAGGAATGCAGTTGATTGGATCTTAAGATACTTAAAGTCAGCGCCTGCAAATGAATTAATGTTATCAAAGAATGGAAATCTTGAAGTTGTTGGATATGTTGGAAAATTGGCTCGCATAATGGATACAAGCAAAGGGGAAAGCAACCGATCGCTGGGCACTGGCGACCGGTCGTTTTGAAGCAGATTGGAGGTCTGGAGCGAAAACAGCGAGCGACCGATCGCCAGCTTCACGCGACCGGTCGCTGAAGAAAAATGCGACTTTGCCTAAAAGCGACCGGTCGCCCAGTCCTGGCGACCGGTCGCTCTGGTCGTGATGTTTCGATTCTCTAGGCAATTTCAACTCCTCTGTCAGTGTGCTATCGCTTTCTACCTATTTGCAAGGTCATTTTAGGTCACTCTAGACTTAAATGAAATGGGGCAAGCTACTAGAAAGCTAAGAGAGCATTTAAGGAAAGTTGTCGACTTGTTTCAAAGAGTACCTACTCTATGGTTCTATATAGGGTGCTTGAACATGTAGCTATTAATGTCTAGCCTTTGGTCTGCCCAACCTGTGGTCCATGTCAGGTAATTAAGGGCAAAACATGGGAGGAAAGAAGGAGTCTTTTCTCAAGTCCAAAGACTTGTCTATTAAAGGGAAGAGGAAGCAAGACAGCAAAAGTGAGAGGAAAAGTAGCTGGAAACTAGTGAGTCCAGGAAATACCAAGGGAAAGAGAGAGTTCTCAAGTGTATCAAGGTGTTTGAGCAAGGGTGTGAGAGAAACAGATTGTGGGCGTAGTGTTCTAAGGGGGTTTCTTTTGTAAACCAAAGTTGTAACATATCTTCATTAGTGAAATTTCTCAAGGGGATCACTAAAGAGGATGTAGGCAAATTGTTGAACCTCTATAAACACTTGTGTCATTTGTGCTTGGTTAATTTTCTCTGTGTGTGTGTGTAAGACTCATCCATCATTGAGTTTGTCTAAAGTCCATCAACAACAAGGTCTAAAGGGGAGTGAGTTAGTTCCTAATTCACAACAGGATATACAGATGTTGATTGGGCTGGTTCCATTACAGATAGACGCTCTACATCGGGTTACTTTACATTCGTTGGAGGTAACCTAGTCACTTGGTGGAGTAAAAAACAAAAATGTGGTTGCTTGGTCTAGTGCAGAAGCAGAGTATCGAGGTATGGCTCAAGAAGTTTGTGAATTATTGTAGATCTGGCATACCTTACCCTCGCTCATATACTTGAATTAGCAGCGGAGGTATGGAGAATATGTAAGCTGGCTACATTGCACGGCTGCAGTAATTCAATGAGCATTTTTTTATATTTATGATTCTTATCTTGTTATGTTCTAATATCTCTGTGGTACTTGATTTAACAAGTTTTTTTTTAATCTGTATTGAAGAATGTCATGGTTGCCTTGGAAAGTGCCACAGGGTATGTGGATCTCCATTGACTCTTATTGATACTTCAAGTAAAATAAAGAAGGGAACAAAAGGTGATGCAACTGTGCTTGCGCCAACTCTATTGACAGCAGTCCCTGCAAATCGTGTTCGAGACGGAGTGCTGAATAATGTTTTTGAATCTCGGCAGGCTCATGATTTTTACATATTTAAATACCTATGCCTGTCCACATATAGATCATTTGTGCGTGTGTGTGTAAAACCTGGTTTCAAAATTACGCCAGTTTTGTCAACGTTGTATCTTCATAATGGTTCAGGTAAATGCAAAGGGTGGTCTATCCAAGAGATTTTTTCACTTGGCATATGCTCGTAGGTTGTCTGCTGTGAATGGTAGTTGGTTTGGGGCCTGGGGCCTGGAAAAGTTTCTGTGGAACTTTCTTGTGTTTAGAAAGGTCCGTGCAGTTCTAGGAGGTAGCATCCGTTTTATCCTTTCTGGTGGTGCTCCTCTTTCGGGTGATACTCCAGGATTCATCAACATTTGCATTGGGTTAGTACTTTTAGCTCCCTTCTGTGTCCGGTTAATTGATTGGCCCGAAGGAGGATATGTTAAAACTGATTCCCCAACGCCTCGGGGAGAGATAGTCATCGGTGGTCCAAATGTTACACTTGGTTATTTCAAAAAAGAAGAAAAAACAAGAGAGTCATACAAGGTAGACATTCAAATATTTCATACCGGTATTCTTTTGGTTGCAACTACCCACCAAAGATAAATGTTCAATAGATCCTAACTTTGGGGGTTTTGTTTTTGGTTTTATTGTGAAAAGGTTGATGAGAAAGGAATGAGGTGGTTCTATACAGGTGACATAGGGCAATTTCACGCTGATGGTCGTCTTGAGATACAATCTTGGCCTTCCTGCCTTATAGTTTCTCCAGGCAGATTGATTACCATGATGTTTATTTATCTTATACATTATGCATCTAATGGATCTAATGTCTGTTATCCTTGATGGCCAGCCTATGTCAGTTATTGTCCTATCAAAAATATTCTTTCTTTTGTTTAAAAACAAACAATCATCCAGTCATTCACCAAGCTTCCTTCTCGACTATCGAATGAACTTGCTACTTATTCATTCGAAGTGGGTAAATCCCGTCAAGGTGCCGGTGTTGTCCGTCAGATCCACCCCTTTAAATTTAATATCATTGTTTCCAGCTGGCTTGTTTTGATCTTGACCCATTGTCTCACTGATTGATTTTTAGTTGGGATTTGTGTGTTTGCTTTGATGATGAACTCATTGCCTCATGGTCTCCTTTTATAGTTGTTGGCATGCACATATATGCAGAGGATATCCACTTGAGTGCAACATCTATTTAAACAACTTTCTTATTGCCTTAGAATCGATTCCTTATGTGCACAGTTTGGAAAGCTCACTTGATAAAGATATCTATATCAAACTCTGTGTCAAATGTCATCAACGCATAGGACTGCATAGACATGGTATCCAAATGATAAAGTCAATTAAATGCAGGACTTCGTAAGCCAGAAGAATAAGTAGAGACCAAGACCATGTGTTGGTGGAGAATGGAAAGAGAGTACCTGTTCAAGCAATAGGCTCAGTTAGGCTTCAATTAGTTTCAGGCTTTACACTACTACATTTTAGTCCTTGCGCGACGACGGGAAATTCGTCGCACAAAAGATTCTTGTGCGACGGGTAACACAAAGTGTAGTGCAAACATGTGCGACAAAATATTTCGTAGCGCAAAAGACCTTTTGCGCGACAAAAATCGAAATCGTTGCATAAAGCCGTTGGGAAAACGCGGGGAAAAATTTATTTGGCGGTGAACTTTGCGAGATAGTATATATCGTCGCGCAAAGATATTTTGTGCGACAATTGGAAGTATTCGTCGCTTAAAAAAAAGGCGCGGAAAACGAACCATTGTTGGCAGTATTTGGCGCCAAAAAATTGCGTGGCGGCAAATTGCGCAACAGAACTTCCGTCGTGCATAGTTTGAGCAACGAATGTTGGCGTCGCGCAAAAAATAGATGTCGACAGAACCTTGCGCGACCGGGAAATAACTTTTGCGCGACAGACTATGTACGACGGAACAAATTTGATTCGTCGCGCAAACGTAGTAATCTTGCGCGACGAAATAATATATTCGTCGCGCAAAATCGTCGTCCTATACAAAGATCAGAACGACCATGACAGAGGCAAACTGCAAAAAAAATTGCAGTTTGCCTCTGCCTGTTTCTGCGTTTGTCTCGAGCGGTATCAGCCCACAAAACTAGTCATTTTCATTTCGTTTATGAGTTGAGCTACTTCTGCCTCTGATACGGTCATTGGGTATGCATTATTTGTCATTAGTGTAAAAATTTTACTGTAAATTCATACTAACACCATTAATTTCTTTGTATATAGGAATATTATATGTGATTAGTGATTAGTGGAGAACGATTTAGAAGGTATTTTCGTTGTTTTATAATATAAAATTTATTACATTATGTTTATATTGATTTATGAAATTCTGTTTATAATATGTTGTTAAATTATGCAGGTACGTTAATATACGAAGTTAATTGAAATTAACTTCGTACATTTTTTGTGTGTGTAAAGTTTAGTTCCCGTTCGAGGTTAGTTGGACCGCGCATGGGTGGGTAAACCATGACTATGGTCCAATTAATTCTTGAATTGTCCCATATTTTGGACATTTTGGAAATGCATAGTCATGTCACGTAGTTTACAGCTACAGGATTAGGTTTCGATTGTGGAGATTTCGGTGTCATCTCGGTACGTTCTTCGGGTGGTACGTAGGTATTTTATATCTACGGTACACCTCAAGAACTGTACCGAGATGCTGCCGAAATTCATCCACGTCGATAGGGCCCTTACCGGAGGCATAAGGAAAGATTTTGTACGAATACAGCATGATTGTTGTATTGTGATTGTGGTTCCAGGAATGATGAGCAGGAGGTGGATACAGAACCCGAATAGGTGCGCAGACGAATACTTGGATGGAATCGAGGATTTTATTGACTTTGCACGGACACACAACCCGGGTGCAATTAGAATCCGGTGTCCTTGTAGGAGGTGTAACAACATGTTTTGGGAGACAATTGAACATGTTCGATTTCATTTAGTAAGGAATGGAATGATTGAGACATACAGCACTTGGAACCATCACGGGGAACAATTAGACATTGCTTTGTCTTCAAGGGCCACAAGGGTGGACAATGTTGAACCTATTGTGGATCCTAATGAATAAGTCATGGATATTATAAATGATGCTTTTCCATTTGCATCAACCAGCAGCACTCAGGAAGGAGAAGATGACGTGCCTACACCAATGGACAGTGCAGAGTTCGAACAGTATGAAAACCTGTTAAGAAATGCCAA
>NW_018922645.1:0-29792 GCF_002207925.1 Prunus avium
AATTTTAGTAAAGACTTTGCGAGACGAAGATTATTATTTCGTCGCGCAAAGGCATCCAAAAATTTTTAAAAATAATTTTTTGTTTATTTATTTTTGTAAATACTTTGCGAGACGAATCATTATTCGTTGCGCAAAACTGTGTGCACCGAATTCTAGTATTCGTCACGCAAAGTTACTTTTCGCGACGATGCTTTGTCGTCGCGCAAAGTGACTTTTTGCGACGATTTTTTTTTCGTTGCGCAAAATTGAGTCGCGTAAGACTTTGAGCGACGATGGTTTATATTTGTCGCGCAAAGTCACTTTGCGCGACGAATTTTGTTTCGTCGCGCAAAGTTTGGTCGCGCAAGGGTTTTTTTTAGTAGTGTAATAAGAGTTTTATTCTCTACGAAACACTCCGAGGCTCCTATAAATAGATGGTTTCATTCATCATTTCAGGTACATCAAAACCTACTTAGAAAACTCGAAAAAACTCTCCATCTTTCTCTCCCTAGCCACGGGCGACGCCACCACCGTTGCCGGCCACGCATCTCTTCTCTCTCCATATATTACATACACGGCTCCGGCCACCTGGTTCTCACCCTAGAAAAGTCTCCATACCTTTTTTAGCTATTGTTTCACCTAGATTCAATCGAACTAACTTAGGCATCGGAGGGCCTTTGGCCAACATCCTCCAGGTGTGGTGTATTTACTCCGGTCTTTTTTACAGAAATCGAGAAAGAGAGAGAAGGAAGATCAAGGGTTGAAAAACACAAAGCGAATATTCTCCCGTGAGGATTTTTGCACAAACAATATATACGTCAAACATTTTTTTTGGGTAAAATATATGTAAATTATTTTACAAAGAAAGAAAGAAAACATGTCCTTTGTAAAAAGAAGAAAAACTATATAAAAACACCAGCTATCACAAAACGGACAACCAGAGCAAAAGGAGCTCCCGTCCATTGTCTTCTCCACCAAAATTTTGATTCAACCTGAAACAACATAACCTGGCATATGTTAATTATGTAGTCAATTAATGTGTTAATTATGTAGTCAATTAATGTGTTGATTATGTAGTCAATTAATGTTTGGCACCTACTATGTTTGGCACCTACAATATTTGGGGGGCTTGACTAGGTTGGTTGCCTAACTAGGTTGGTTGCCTAACTTGGGGGGCTTAGGAACTTGTGAGACTCCCTTTATTTCCATCCTTCCTTCCTAAAAAATTATTGAATTTGTTAAATTGTTTCAAAACTGCTACGATCTATTCAACTTGTTCTACATGACAAGTTTTAATTTCTCCCCATCTCGTCTCGTCCCATTACAAAAAGAGTTTTTCTATTTAAACCCCACATGTTTCTTTGTTCACTTCAATACTTCAATCATTAAGCTCTTAAGTTTTATTATTGTGTAGAAAGACAAAAAAGGTCAAGCAACTTAATACTTAGCCCTAGCTAGTACATCTATACACACACACCCCACACCACTCTTCATATTAAGTTTTAGAAAAACACAAACTCCTCTACACCCTATTGCCATATTACTCTTTTCTTTCAATCCAAGAAACCTATTACCGTCTCATTTTCTCTTCACAAACTCTAAATATGGTATACAAATAGAGGCTTATTGTGGGTCGTCAATTGAGGTGTGTTAATTGATCACATTAAAACTGCAAGGACTTTAGTGATAAAAGTGATAAACTCATGGACCACAAATGACTTTTTTCAACAAACAAAAAAATACAAAAATAGTAAATGAAGATTTTAAAGTTTGCCATATTCGCTAATTATGTTTTCTTTTTTAGACTTGTCTTTTAATTCATTACTTTCAAGTGAAATCTATTTATTTTAGGGTAAGTGCTTTTCTCCTTACATTGAAGTAATCATTCTTCTTAAATTTATAGAAAAATCACAGTTTGATATGTGCGCAAAAAACCCAACAATATTTAGGTCATTAAACATTTAAATATGTTATATCCAGTCATATAATCTAGTTCACCAAAGGGGAAAAATGAAGACAAAATGAAAGTCTAAACTATATTTGTAAATATTTTCTTTTCGGTTACAATATTTGTAGGATACTTTGATTTGAAATGTGGAGGAAGTAGCCTATTGTTGAAAGTCTAAGTCAATGCTTTATTTTTATTCATGAATAATAGAATTCAAACTTCAAAACTTGTCATGTCGTTGTAGAAGCTATGCTGTAAATTTAGTGGGAACTTCGAAACAATTTTAAGAAATATATATTCAATCATTTGTTTGGAAAGCAATAAGGGGAGGCTTCACCATCAAAGTCAGAGCAACTTCGGTGCAGATTCCGTTTGAATGATCATCACCATGATGGTGAGTCCCATGATTATAATATGCAAGTAAGCTGGAAGTCTTTGTTTTTAAATACGAGGAAGTCGACAGGTTGTACTCAGACGATTTATTTACATCGACATATTTGAAACTTTAGTTGACTGCTTCTATTGTTGTCGTTTCGACGGGTTGTAATGCATTTCACGGGTCAATGTATGCACCAACCCCCAAGAGGTTAGCCAACGTCCCAAGCTATCCATTACTGATTATTTACTTGAGAAGGAAGATGATATGTCCCTTTCTTACTTATTTATTTTTATAATTTCCTAATAGTATAGGGGCTAATTAATTAATTAATTATAATTTCCTAATAGTATAGGGGCTAATAATAATAAGCCCCTATAATTTCCTAATTGTCTACAACTTGACCATTAAACTTCTTAATCACCTTTTTACTTTCAATTAAATCTACTAGGTTAGGTTATGATATTTACACTAAAGACTCCTCTTTTTTTTTTTCTTCTCTTCCTCTTCCTCTTTTGTTTAACTTAAGCTTAAGCTTTGTGATTTTTTCCCCTCCCTTTTTACATGTTTGAGTAGGCTACTTTAATATTGGGATTTATGAATTTTGTTTGCATTTCTTCTCTCTCTTGGAATATAAATGATTAACTTTTGAGTCTTTAATAGTGTAAATGATGAGATTAATATTCAACTATTTTATAATATAAAATTAAAGACAATTATGATTGTAATGAATGGATAAATTATTAATCAATATGAAATGATATTATGAAGTGGGCTAAACCGAGTAGTTATTATCCTATGAACTTATTAACCGGTTAGCGCTTGAGTGCTCCTATTCGAATTATTTTATAACATTTTGTGAAGGGCCCCCTCTAATGCAAAATCCTGGCTCCGCCACTTTTGTGATGTATAGGAGCATCTCACAGGTCAATTCTCCCAAGTGGTAACTCTATGTATCTTTTTATATCCTCTCTCAGTTACCGGATATATACTTGAACTTTTTTCCATCAATTTGGTAATATTATAGCTCGGTTCATGGATTTTCTTATCATGCTTTACAAGAGAAGCGTGGTTGCGTATGGATGAATGGAATTTAATCCAAGTGTGGTAACCCACAAAATGATATAGAAGATATTAGAATGATCGATCGGAAAACCTACGAAGCATGTCACTTGCGTTGATAATCTGAGCCAAGATGGTGAGTGAGAGTTTTGGATTTGTCTTAAAACACCATAACCTGGTACAAGTAAAACAATCAAAAGATATAGCTAAAGTGCATAGACTAATTTTTTGCATGGGTCTTTATTTTATTGGTTTTGCCCCGCTCAGTAGCATAAAAGGAATCGGTAGTATAAAAAGAAATGGTAATCTTTGACGTCCAAAACAATGAACAATTCACACTACTACAAAAATTGAAATAGACGACGGGGAAAAACCGTCGTCTTTTTCTTTTGAAAACCGTCGTTAAATCGACTGCCGTCTTTTCAATTTCCAAACTACGACGGTTATTCACCATTGTCTATTATTTGTATAAAAGCCATAAACCTTGCCTTGCCCATAAGTTAACAACAAGAACATTTCACAGTGAAACATACCTTCACCACAAGGGGACTTCCTAGTGGTAATGTGCAGAACCTTGGTTGGCATTCTCACGGGTCCCTTAACCTGGAGCCTCTTGTTCTTTGCACCACGAACCAGATCAGTGCAAACTATCAATATAACATATGTCAATCCAGCAGGCTAAAGAAATATAATAAGAAAAATATGAATTCTTAATAATCTAAACAAACTTAAAAACTTTATGTAGAGACAATGGTGGATAAACCCATTTCAACAACGTCACACAGCAATTAAGTACAAATGAAACTGAACAGTATTGAAGCTCATAAAAACTTTTTATTTACAGGATTGTGGAATTTAGAGAAAACCAATGCAGGGGCAGAGGAGCAGCAGAGAGAAGAGGGAGGGTGCCATGGTTAAAGTCTTTCAGCTTTGAAGAGATAAGGCCTTTTCTGGATACCAAATTCATAAATAGGGGACTAAGATCATGGGACATATATAAGTCAAGCAAAATTTTGAAGAGTATAACGATAACCATAGAAGGGCATAACGATAGAAGTTATATTTTTGTAGATTCTCACCTTTCTGATTCACACATATATAAATCCCTAAAACAGAAAAGAAAAAAAAAATTCAGAAAAGTTGCCTTAATTTCTATATAAATCGAAAATATTTACAAAAATATAACAATTTGCCCAGATAATTTACAATTACACACCCAAATATTTTAACCCTAAATCATATCAGGGATATAGAAATTGATTCTTCAAAAATTATAGAAAATAATTACCTGTGGAATGGAGGAAGGGAGGCTCTCATGGAGCCAGCCAGCAAGAGAGATCGAGCGTGCTAGAGAGAGACAACAAGAAAGAGAGCTCCGGCAAGAGAGAGCCATCGAGAGATAGACGATGACCATCGCCTCTTCGCCTCTATCTCTCTGATTTCTTTTTTGTCGAAGAGATTGTATGTCTTCTTGGTGGTGGTGTCGACCTCACGGCGTCAGTTTGCGAGTGTCGACAAAGTCTGGGATGAAGATGGCGTCGATGGCGGTGGTGATGACTGATGCGAAGAAGACGATGGCGTCGACGGCATCTCTGCGTCGACGGCGTCGCTTGCAAATCTCTGAAATCGCCCAAACAAAAGTCAGATAAAGACCAAAACAAAACCTCAAATTTACCGAAGAACGGGGTCAAAGAAGAGAAGGCGAAGCCTGGAACAGAAGAGACGAGTGGGATCGAGAGAGGCCTCATGAAGGAGATCGCGAAGATTGTGGAGGGTCCTCGTCAAGGGATATGACGACCTTAGTGAACTGGATGCCAAGATCTGTGACTTGGATGGCGAGCTTAGTGACCAAGACGGCGCGATGGAGATGGTGTTTCAGCGATGAGAAAGAGAATTGAGAGAGAGAGGGTTTCTAAAGGTCGCAAGAGAGTGTGGTTTGAGAGAGAGCTGCGAAAACTTAAGTGAATTTTGGGTCTAGCGTGTTTTAAAACACGACTGTTTTCATAAGGAACCGTCGGAATTTTTGAGAGCGCCTTTTAAAACACGACGGTTTTAGATTGAACCGTCGTGGTTTTTAAAAACACGACGCTTTTTAGTTTTACCGTCGTTAAATAGGCGTCGTAGTTTTCCATTTTTGTAGTAGTGTCATATCATTATATTACGTTGTGGAGTTTACCCAAATGAGCGGTTAGGGTCGTATTAACTCACTAACGAGTTAGTGCTTAAGCGCTTTTGTGTATACATCACATATATCAAATTGATTTTATAAATATATCTTATTTCAACATTACTATACTATAGATTATCATTTTTAACTTCATCTTGATTCTCAAATCCCTCAATCTTCTTCGGTTTGTCACGGTTAAATAAGATCTCTTTCTTCTGGCCAGTGTGCTTATCCTCAGCAGAGACACTCAAGATGCCATCAGCATCAATAGCAAAGCAAACCTCAAATTCAGGAAGATTCTTAGCCGCTGCAGGAATTTCTTGGAGGCTATATTCACCCAAAAAGTTCATACTCTCAGGTACGCTACTCTCACCTTCATATATGCAGAAATTGATTGAAGGTTGATTGTCCTGAACAGGAGTAAAACGTGCTTTCTCCATCATAGGAATTCTAATGTTTCTTGGAATTAAATTCTCGAGTCTCTTGACTGTAACATAATCGGTAAACTCCAGAACAAGTGGCAGAGGAGTGACATCCGAGAGGGTGAAGTCTTGAATAAACTTCCTATTTACAGTCCCACTTAAGACTGCAGCTTGAACGGCGGCACCACATGCCACCGCCTCATCCGGATTAATGCCCTTGCAAAGCTCCTTCCCCTTGAAAACCTCCTTTAATAGCTCTTGAACCTTTGGAATTCTAGAGGAGCCACCGGCGAGAATGACATCATGGACACTGCTTGTGTCTATGTTCGCATCCGTCAAACACTTCCTCACAGGCTCCATACACTTGATGAACAAATCCTCATTCAGTTGTTCAAATTTGTGACGGGTAAAAGTTATAGTGAAATCAGTACCCTCACACAAACAATCAATTTCAATGTCAAAGTCAGACTCAAATGAGAGTCTCTCTTTGGCCTTCTTACATTGGTTTTTTAACCTCCTAAGAGCCCTGAAGTCTTCACTAACATCGAATTTCTTCTCCCTCTTGAATTCCTCGACACAATACTTCACCATTCTGTTATCGAAGTCTTCCCCGCCGAGGTGAGTGTCTCCAGCCGTCACCTTGACTTGAAAGTCACCAGAACTAGTCATGGTAAGCAATGACACATCCAGAGTGCCACCACCCAAATCAAATATCATTACGTTTCTCGTGCTACTCCAACCGGACTTCTTGCTAAGGCCATAAGTAATGGCAGCAGCACTTGGGTCGTTCATAATACGCATCACATTTAGGCCAGCAGAGAGGCCAGCTTCTTTTGTAGCCTGACGTTGCGAGTCATTGAAGTAAGCAGGGACAGTGATAACTGCATGTTTCACAGTTGAGCCCAGGTAGGTCTCGGCAATCTTCCGCATCTTTTCCAGAACCATGGCTGTGATTTCTTCAGCAGAAAATTGTTTATCTTGGTCATTGTGGGTAACCACAATCACGGGCCTGTCAGCTGGACCTTCAACGACCTTGAATGGCCAGTCCTTCACATCACTTTGAATAGAAGCATCATTGAATCTCCTACCGATTAGCCGCTTTGTATCTACAAATTGATGCCGAATTTATTTAGACCTTTATTCTATATCAAAATAGGAATAGAATATTTCATGGTTGAGTTAAGTAGGTATCTAATATAATAGCTTCTTTACATACTTTTTTCACCTTGGAAGGATCTTAACTGAAAGTCAGGGGAGGCCTCCAATTTATGTCAATCTCTATATATACACCAAGTATATATATAACTATAACTTATGATGATTAGTTCTTCTAAAGTGATATATAAGTGCAGAAATATGAGTGAATAGAATTGAAAAGGAGACAGTAAATAATTATAACAAAAATTGATCATTTAATCCTACATACCAAAGATGGAGTTGGCTGTGTTTCTGACGACTTGGTTAAATGCTGCATCACCTACCAAATTAGTCTCAACAGCTTCAGTGAAGGCAACATAAGATGCAGTCTTCCTGTTCCCGTGATCGTTCAGTATAACCTCTACATGATCCTTCTGCCACACAGCTACGCGGGAATACGTTGTCCCCAGATCGATCCCGATAGCGTGGTCTCGCTGTTCATCCAGATGAATTTCCTCTTTCAATAATAAGTCATCCAATTCAGCCCAACTACTTACTGGAGAGACTTTCATCCTTGCACGAATGGGATTGTACTCCTCTGGTAATCCTGCCAGGATGTGTACATTAAGTAGGTCGAGATCATCCACAGGAGCACCGGCAGCCGCAAGATCGCCCGCCAACTGTTTGATAGTTTGTAGATACGCAGTCATCCGCATGTCGGGATCTTTCTTCACGTTGTGTAGATCAGATTTAAGCTGATAGATGCGAGCATGAGCGAGACGGGCGAAGTGTTCCTCGAGATTGAGCCAGACCTGTCGTGAAGAGTCAACTCCGGCGGGCATTACAATTTGTTGGAGACTTACAGATAGAGTGGCTTTTAGCCATTTCAGAGCCTGTTGCTCTCTGCCATACCAATTAGTAAGGGCAGACTGAACTCGCCCAGGACGAGGCTCTGTTCCATTAATGATTCCAGAAATATGATGGTGGTGAAAATATGAAAGGGAGAAAGTTCTCCACTGTCGATAGCTATATATATCACTCGTGAGTTTGATTGGAACCAGTAATGGTGACATGTTCTCTACGGCCATGGAAGCACCAGGAGATTAGCTACAAGTAGAAGTTGGAGAGCTGAAGTTGATGAGTTGATTATCTTAATGTGAAATATGTACATATATTTCAAGTACTTTTCAAGTCAACAAATGAAAAGTCTAAGTCAATACACAATATATTTGTAAGATATATATATTTGAATTTAATTTTTCTCATAAACCATTATCGTAATAGCCTCGTCACGGAGAAATTCTTGTGTCCGCTTGCCGTGTATGGAGATACGATGAGAGGTTGAATGAAAACAAAATGAATTTCAGGAGGCAATTACATCTACTCTTATGATGTGAGGATTGCAAGCGGGACAATGCTTTCAAACACCTACCTCACCTCAAATAATGTTTTCATTATTTTTTGTTTTTGGTTACCTACCTGACCTCATTGTAGGATTGCTAATTCATTTTGAATAATGAACATGATTGTCATCAAATATATTATATAAACAGAAAGAGCTGGAAGTCTTGGACACTAGCTATAAGCAAAAGTCATCTCATGTGGGAAACCCCTCCATTAGTCATGACCGCGTGCAGACGCATATCCAATCAAAATATACAAAGGAAAGCGTTAATGATTCTTAATTATATATATAAAAGCTTATCATACACAAGTTGCATTTTAAGTTCGATTTTAAATTTGCTTAACAAAAACAATATAGCAAGACGTTAAAGTTGCAAAATGTACAGCCTTGTATTAAAATAAAATAAAATTGAGTCGCTCTAATTCCATCCCTTTCGTATTTTGTCACACTTAATGTAAAATAATTTGAATAATTAAGAAAGGAAAGGAAAAAAATGACACACTACCCAAAAACAAAAAATGCAATTTGAGTTTTATACCTTGTAGAGGTGATGGTTCTTTATTAACAAGATGATTCTTCCGCAACTTCGATTGAAGGAAGTTGAGGTTCCACCCCAAAAATAAATTGGGAATGGTGGAGGAGTAGTCCAACTCCTGATAAGCTTATGCTAGATATCTTAACTTTCTAATGTAGGATACTAGACACGATTTATTTATGTCTTAGCCCTAAACCCTATACTAGCAATATAAAAAATTCAATACTTTAGGTATAGCCAAAAGGTAATAAGGGGTATTAGTTCCGGGCAAAATATTGGTAATTCCATTTGGTCTTAGAATACAAATTTCTTTTTAATTTAACTATTAAGATTTTTAGTAGTATTCTAGAGAAAGACTAACACCATTTGCATTATGTATTTTCTTTGATTTTTCAACTATTTGTAAAACTTAAATATAAAAGATGGTTTGTAATTCAAGTGGCTAAAAGTATCAACCTTTGAATTGAGGTTTTATTTTCCTCCATCTTGCAATATGTCTTGAATAAAAAAATAAAACTATAAACTTAATTCAAGTGGCTAAAAGACGTATGACATGTGAAATTATTCTCCAACTTACTGCATTGCTTTTTATGAGATGTGGTTGGCTGCTTTGAAAATATTCCACATGTCATACGTCTATTGGAACGTACACTAGCCACATGGTGTATCCGGAACACTCAAAAATTACTCCTATATCGTTGGGTGAACATATAAACAAGAGTGACATTGTTTGGCTCCTTCCTCCCTTCTTTCACAACCACCGTCCCCCCAACCCCAACCCAAAGAAAAAAAAAATCAGCCAATTAGGAAATGCACAAGCATCCAGCCAGCACCCCACTTCCTTATTCAACCAAAATTTTTATTATCATCACAAAACAACATGACCTGGCCATAGTAAAACAATTCAAAGATATAGTACTTAAACATAGGAAATAAAGCAAAGTAATTATCTTATAATACATGCTATCTTCGGCAGAGAACACTGAGTTACCCTACCTTATCTTAATCCTCAATTCCCTCAACACTTCTTTCGGTTGTCACGGGTGATTGTGATCCCTTCCTTCTGGCCGGTGGACCTATCCTCAGCAGAGACACTCAAAACTCCATTTGCATCAATATTAAAGTAAACAGCGAAACTCGGAACACCCTTGGGAGCCGGAGGAATGCCTTCGAGGGAAAATTTACCCAAAAAGTGATTGTTTTTGGCTATTTTACTTTCACCCTCATAAATGGGGAACTCAACAGCATCTTGGTTGTCATAAACAGTAGTTACGTTTGTTTTCAACCTGACGGGAATTCTTGAGTTTCTTGGAATCACAACATTCATGTAAAATTTGGAACTATTATGTTCCATGGTCTCCAACCCAAGTGATAGAGGCGTGACATCCAAGAGAGTGAAGTCTTCAAGCTTCCCTGTTACATTGCCAGTCAAGACTGCAGCTTGAACAGCGGCTCCATACGCCACGGCCTCATCCGGATTAATGTTCCTGCACAACTCCTTACCCTTGAAAACCTCCTGTAATAGCTCTTGCACCTTTGGAATTCTTGAAGAGCCACCAACAAGAACAACGTCATCCACATCGCTTATGTCCATTTTGGCATCCTCCAAACACTTTTTCACAGGCTCCATGCACTTGTGGAAGATATCCATGTTCATTTGTTCAAATTCGTCCCGGGTAAAGGTTGCATAGAAATCTTCACCCTGGTACCAACAGTCAATTACAATGCTGCTTTCAAACGAATGTGAAAGAGCCTTCTTTGCATTCTCACACTCAGTTTTGGCCCTCCGAAGAGCTTTGGAGTTTCCACCAATGTCCACTTGATACTTTTTCTTGAATTCTTGGACACAGTAATTCACCAATCTGTTATCCAAGTCTTCACCGCCAAGGTGAGTGTCTCCAGCAG
The DNA here is from genome assembly GCF_002207925.1 of Prunus avium. The sequence continues at coordinate 10,937 of NW_018922645.1, forward strand.
TGGCCTTCACTTCAAACACACCATGACCTATGGTAAGCAGTGACACATCTAAAGTTCCACCACCCCAATCGAATATCATCACATTTCGCTTATGCCGACCAGCCTTCTTGTCAATGCCATAAGCAATAGCTGCAGCTGTCGGTTCGTTGAGAATACGCAGCACATTCAAGCCGGCTAATTCACCAGCCTTTATTGTAGCCTGGCGCTGAGCGTCGTTGAAGTAAGAGGGGACCGTGATAACTGCATTTATCACTCTAGTATTTGAGCACAGGAAGTTCTCAGCAATCTCCCGCATCTTTGCCAGAACCAAGGATGAGATATCTTCAGCAGCAAACCGTTTCTCTTCGCCCCTGTGTCGAATCACAATCATGGGCTTGTCCTCCGGACCTTCAATGACCTTGAATGGCCAGAGCTTCACGTCACTTTGAACAGAGGCGTCACTGAATCTCCTACCAATTAACCGCTTTGCATCTGTAAATTATTCCCAGTTTAGATATACATACTATATGTCTTAATTTTTAAATTTATACCAAATTACTCTAAGAAAGATTTGAACTAAATATATAGTTGTGTTGAGAGACCAAAAAAAATGAATTCAAAGATTGAGTGATCATTTTATTCGTACCAAAGATTGAGTTGGCGGGGAATCTGACGGCTTGGTTAAAGGCTTCATCACCTACCAACCTGTTAGCATCCGTGAATGTAACATAAGATCGAGTTGTCCTGTTACCCTGACCGTTCACCAGGATTTCTACATGATCAGCCTGCCATACCGCTACACACGAATGAGTTGTCCCCAGATCGATCCCAATTGCATTTCTATCTTCTGCCATTGTTAAGTTTCTTGGCTCAAGAGCTTGAAGAAGAAAGCTGAAAGATCAACTAGGAAATTAAATAAGTGCAGAAAACAGATGTGCAAGAAAAATAATATATGGAAGAAAAATGAAAGTCTAAGGCAATACTTACGCACTACAATCACTCTAGCGCGTTGAAAAGTATGCTTGATTTTGGACCAATGAGATAAAATACTGTTTTGGGTTTTGGGGGGGTAATATGCAAACTCCTAGCGACAGAGTCAACGATGAAGAAAAGTTATGGAAACTCATCTGTATTTTTTTAGGTCAGGCATCTTTATTTTATCAGGCCCCATTTTGAAATATAAGAGCCTTTCATTACTATATTAGTGAGAGAGAAGATGTAAAAGTGTCCAATTTGGTAATAGAAAGAAAATAAGGATTGAATATCAAATTGAGATAATTTAATAATTTGTTAGGTAACAGGTAAGGTTAGGCTTCACCATCGATGCAAAGTCACAGCAACTTCGTTGCTAATATTTCCAAGTAATATCTCTATACTTTACTTTTTTATTTCTTTCAAAAAGCCCAAATATAAAGGCCCAAAGGGGAGCCCAACCTAACAAGAGCAAATGGATCGGAGGAGGACATAGGAAGTTAAAAGGGTCGTGCTGGGTTTTCGCGCTAAAATTTCAGGGCGGAGCTGAGTGGTCATAGGGTGCACTTCCTATCCCATTCGAAGCTTCTTCATCGTTCTTGGGCTCATACGTTGCCGAGAAAATTTTATAAAGTGAAGGATAAAAATCAAAACTTTGAGCACCGACGCACCATTTCAGAGTTCACCAGGTTGGGTTTTTATTTTTTCGCTCTAACTTCCTTTCTTTTCTATTTTTCCTTGCAATATTTGATTTGTTACCCCTATTTTCTGTCTTGTTGTCGTGGAAAGTTGAAATCTTTGAAGAGAATGAAATTAAAGCAAAAATCCCATTTACATCATGTGAATTCATTTAAGTCTTTAATGAGACCGTCGATGGCGTTTTCTGGGTTTCTTCTCTGTTTGGTAACCAAGAGGCATTGGTTTTTTTTAATTTAGTTGCTGTCCTTGTGGCAACAAGTTTTTGTTGCAAACTTCAGTATGAGTGTTCAAGTATTCAGGCACAAAATATCAAGTATAAAACATGTACAGAGTAAAAGCAGGATAAAACAATCTTGCAAAAGGAATAGGGGATTGAAGTTTGTCAATTTGTTTATTTGGTTGTTTGGTTTTCATTGAATATGAATTTGGAGTTTAGTTCTGTTCATATGTGTTGTTTTATTTTCAAATTGCTGAAGTTCAATGTGGGAAGGCAACTTTATGAGAAGTTCTTTTTATCATGTTTGTTCTACAACTGCGATTATTTCAATGATTATAGTTAGTTCAGTGATGCCTTTCTCTTGACATAGTGACACAAACTTTCCCAACCTCTGGAGGCTCAGGTAAATTTTTTATTTGTCCTTTCAGTCACAGAAGCAGAACCCTTTCCTTTTCTTTATCTAAATTAGTATAAATGAGATATTACTATTTAATTTGGGCAGCTGTAGAACTCTCATTGTGATAGTATAATAAAGATGGTGAAATATATTGGTTCTTTCAATGTTGCAGGAGAACGATAATGCTTGTAGCTCCACTGCCACTTCCAACAATTCTATAGATCCTATTACAACAACAAAATAGGAGCACAGTCTCATGGGGAAAAAGTATAAATTCCGAGCAGCCCCAAGTCATCAAGCTCTTCTAATAGACAGATTTAGTAATCTTCCAAACGAAATTGCTCATCATATATTTTCCTTTCTCACTTTTACAAACCTTACTAGAGTGGGCGCTGTGTCCAAGACATGCAGACGATTTTATCTATCAATGCCATCAGTGGTTTTTGGTGAAACTTACTTTGTGGAAAATAAGGAGCAGCAAATAGAGTTGTTGAATTCTTTGGATAGGTACTTATTTAGTCGTGGTGATAATAGGATGCAGCGCTTTTGCATTAATTGGAGTTCTTGTTGGGAGATTGCTGATGAGAATATTAAAATAATCACATGGATTCATAAAGCAGTAAGGTGCAATGTTGAAGTGCTTCACCTTGCTCTCTCTGTAAGAACTAACACGATGTTTGAGTTGCCATCTTGCATCTTTCTTTCTCAATCTCTTAGGTCTCTCTCTGTGCACTCTGAGATTATTTTTCAAGTGCCCTCCTTATCTTTTTCCTGTAATCTTCATTACTTGAAGTTGAAGGAAGTTAAAATAGAAGATGAGAGGTTTTTCAAATGGATTTCATTTTCCTGCAAATGCATTAAGGAATTACAACTTATTAGGATTAGAGGCATGCCAAATATCACCATTGAAAGTGCGTCGTTGGAATCATTTAAGGTTTGGAGTAGTAACCTCTTCCATCTCAACATCTTTGGTGAGAAACTTAAAGACATCCATATAGTTTGGAGAAAAGCTTCTTCGTCATCAAACACAAAATCTTTTAATATGTTTGCTCCAAATCTCAGAAGTTTGAAGTGGGAAGGCAACTTTATGAATAGTCAACATCTGGGAAAATTAACGAGTTTGGAAAAAGCAGGGATCTTTATGGAGTCTGAGCTAAATGACTGTGATAATGTATTTAAAGTTATTTGCAGTATGTGCAGGGGTATAGTTAGTCTAAACCAGTGGACTGTGAAGGTAAAGATACTTATCCCTTTAACAAATTCTCTTTCAGTTTAGGAGCCATTTTGCAAATCAATATTATTTAGATTATATATTTCCTAGAATCTTTTATAAGGATGTTAAACAGTGCATTTCTTGTTTGTCAAGCATTCGCACTCTCAGTAATGGTGATAATAATGGTGTTATGATAATTTTGACAATAAAAGGAATGAAGGTTAATATCTATCCTGCAAGTTTTGTTGGAATCCTGCTTGTTATCTATCAATAAGTTGAGAATTACATAATTTAGTTGCAAATGTAGTGCTAGACTTGACAAATAAAGTAAACTGAGATATATGAGGTATCCTGCAAGTTTTTCCCTTCTAGTGTACAGGTTCTTGTCCTCGTAGTATTTTATATTTTTCCTTGTAAAAATTGGATGCAGGCTTTGGTGAGGGGAGGTGCCATGCCAGCAGCACCATTGGTTGATATTTGTAACTTGAGTCTGCACATTAGGAACTTGAATGATGACCTAATTCCAGCAGTGGTATTTCTTCTTGGAGGAATGCCGAATTTGAATACTTTGCACATAAAGTGCACCTTCAGCTCAGGACTGGCTAATTATTTAGTAAGTGATCTCACTGTGTTGCCTCTGGATCTCCCACTTTTACACACTTATGCATTGACAGCCTTTGCAAATTGCCCCTCTCGATAATTTCTTACTATTTGTTTGGGAAATTTTCAAATGATTTGCTTGTTTCCTGTTGCCTTGTTGCCTTTTCAGTGTTCCGGGATCAAATGGAATATTGGAAACTACAAGGCCTTGCTTTCATTTATCAGCTCAAAGAGGCAACCCTGGAGCTTTCCAATGGGTTCAATGGAATTGAGTTTGCTAGGTATATCCTCGAGCATGCCCCAAATTTGGAGAAAATTGTCATATTTCATTTACAAAAGTACTCTGATGATGTATGGGAGTTAAAAGACAACATCATTTCTAATGCCACAGTTGTCTCTCAAGTCAGAAAGCCAGAGAAGAAAAGTTGGTCTGATTTTGTTTAGACTGTAACAACTTTGTCATGGGATTGTTTGATACATGTTGGCATTTCTATTTAGATTACATTGAACTCTTGTGTTTAGTTTACTGCTACTCTGTGGTGTTCAGCTGACTTCATTTTAGTTTATAGATTTGATTTTCAATATTTTCTGGAGCAGTAAAATTGAGGCCACCAACCTCACCATAAAGCTAATTTGCTCATGTGTCAAAATATTGTAATAATCAAGTGGATTTGGTATTGAGATTTCTGTTCGATCCGACTTCTTGTTTTGTGTTTTTCCATTTTTGGTTTGTGCTTAACATTTATATATAGAATTGATATTTTTTTTGGTCGGAATAAGAAATCTTTCATGAACTAGTATCAACTGACAATTCAAGAAAGAGTCAACATATTGAAAATTTCCAATTCCTTATATTTTTCAGATGGTCAAGTTTATTTCCCTTTTGTTTTAAATTTTTAGTAAATTAGTACAAACACCCGGACAACTATATATTATATACAAAAATACGGCTTGATTACCCTTAGATAGATTTCTTCTGTTGGGGAACAGAGGTCATTTCGAGCTTTAAAAGCGAGACACCATTGCTGAAGAAGAAACTGTTTTGGCCACCACCACCTGTAAGTGATTGTTTACTTAACACGCTATATTTGCAAAATCTCTCATTTCAAGTTCGATAGCTGTCAAATTGTACACATTCATTTTTGAAAATGAGTTGAGTTGATTGAGATAGTGTAAGATTTTAATTTGGGTATTTGGAATCTTGCTTGGCTGCAAAGTCTAATTGGGCATTCTAATTTCTTTTGTATGTATGTATATATATATAATTAGCTGGTTATAGTGAGAAGTGGTTGCAAAAGTTGGTTGCAGGGGAAGGATATCTCTTGTAGCTCAACCACTGCCTTCAACAGTCCCTATCAATCTTGGGGCGTAAGCGTAAGTTAGAGGCATCCGCAAGTTGTGAAGCTCAAGGCGCTACCACGCAAAATGCAATAGACAGATTTAGCAATCTTCCAGACGAAGTTGCTCACCGTATTCTTTCCTTCCTCACTTTCCAAGACCTCACTCAAGTGGGTGCCTTGTCGAAAAGATGCAGGCTATTTCATCTATCAGTTCCTTCTGTGTGTTTCGATTTAAGTTTCCTACCATATAGAACAACCAACCAGAAGCGAGTGAGATTAATGAGCTCTTTGGATAGGTACCTGTTTTATCGTGGTGATCATGGGATGCAAGTTTTCAGCATTAAATGGAGCTTCTTTACAGCCGAAGCTGAAAGCAAGTTTTCTGATGATCATTTTCGAGTGATCGGCTGGATTCTTAATGCAGTAAGGTGTAATGTTGAAGAGCTTGATCTTCATTTCTCTGATGGTGTGACCCTTGCGTTGCCATCCTGTGTCTTTCTTTCTCAGTCTTTGCGCTCTTTGTCAGTGCGATTGAATGGGGTTATTCTTGAAGCCCCGTCTGTATCCTCTTCAACTAATCTCCATTGCTTGAAACTGTGACAAGTTAAAATAGTAGATAAGAGGTTTTTCAAATGGATCTCAAGGTGCTGCAAATTCCTTAAGGAATTACAACTTATTTGGATTCGAGGAATACAAAACATCAGAGTTGAAAGTTCGTCTTTAGATTCCTTTATTGGTTGGGTTGATGATTATAACCCTTTTCATCTCAACATCTCTGGAAAGAAACTTGAAAGTATAGATACACACTGGAACGAGAACACCTATTCATCAGTAAACAGAATATCGTTGAAGATTTGAAGGCAGTTTGAGGAATAGTCCGAATCTGGGGAAATTCATGAGTATGGAAAAAGTTGAGATTTTCTTGAATCCTAGGGAAATTGAATTTGATAAGCTGGGCAAAAGTTCTTATCATAGACGAGAAAACCGTGAAGGTAAAATTGACACAATTCTCAAAACGTTTTGGTAAAAAGGATGTATTTTGCAATTTGAATTGTTTAAAGGGTGAACTATGTACTTCACATAATATTGCTATGCTGCAAGCCTGGAAGTTCACCATGTACATATTTTATTTGTCGGAAAGTGTTCGAAGTTTAAAAATCTGATAATTTAGTTAATATAATGATGTAGATTCTGAGATACTAGTTTTTTTATCATTATTATGGGGTGTATGTTCTTGTTGGCTTTCTATTTAAGAATACCTGTGTGTATTATTGAAAATTGTAAAAAATATGTGTATTAAATATGAAAAATACATACGTAAGTGTACAATATGTGTATTGTATGTTTAGTTTTTTAAAAATGTGTATTTTACCGAGTATTTAAGACGTCTATTGAAAACGAAAGTATTATTGAAAAATACATACATATGTAAATAATACGAGTATTAAATGGGAAAAAGGCTAAATTCTTTATATTGGTAATAACTCTAGAAAAGTAAAAAATCAAAATGGGACAACAAAAATTCGGATAATGCTCTAAACTACTTATCGTAAAAAAAAATAATCGCAGAAAAAAATTAGGAAAAAACAAAAGGGATGCTAGTATATGTTCACCCCTTTTTGTGTTTAGTACCTGTGATGGTAGGGTAAAGTTCCCCATTAATCCAAAGACCATGGTTGGTCAATAAATTAACTTTCTTTGTGTGTCGAGCGTGCCACCATTAGCAATTTTTCAATTCTAACAGACTTGAGAGTAAAAATAACTTGCGCCCCAAGCTATTGACTTTGAACAAACGATTGTGAATTTGGGTGAGGAATATCTCTCAAGTAAGTTCTTTTCTATGCCTTAGACTGGTAAGGACTTCATAATTTATCTAAATAAAACTGGGAAGTAAAGCAAAAATACAAGTGTTTGAAAATAAAAACAAGTTCAAGGAGAACTGTTTGAAATACAGTAAATGAAAGGAACTGCTAAGTCCGGAAATACATCAAAATATTGGACTTCGAATTCTGCCTGNNNNGAATTCTGAGCAGAATCTCAAGGATAGCTTTGAAGGTCCTTGGTACCTTTGTTGGCTTTGCTTCTATTGAAGGCTAGAATGATCAGTGAACTGATTGTTTCTTTTGTATTTGTTTTGTTGATTGTTGGGTGTCCTTTTTTCAGCTCTCATCCCTTGTATTTATAGGAATTTTGGTTCCTAAAAATATCTGGAAAATATCTCCTGGAAAATATCAGTTGTGATGAATATCTTTTCCTTGTAACTTGTGAAGAAAATATCCCCCTTTTGAAGGCACATGGATGTTTTGCAGAGATACTCAGCGTGCTTTCTCTAAGAATTCCTTTTGAATACCTTCTGGCCATTCTTGTAACTTGTGCTTCAAAATATCTTAATTGATGAGACCACACGGGTCTGTAGTTCCTGAGACTTAAATGGCTATAGGAGATAACTTTTGCTTTTACCTTTCTATTGATATGGTCTTGAGTTTAATGAAGGTCAGACCTCAAGTTTCAAAATATGTAATCTGGGAACTTTGGGAAAGCTATTTTGGCTTATTTTATCTCTTGGAATGATATGGGCTTCTTTTCCAATTTTTGGCAAGTGGAGCCCGAATGGCCAGTTGGGCTGATGAGTAAAAAAATAAGTCCAAATGTATTTTGGCTAGAATGGAGAGTTTGGCCAAAAAGTGCAAATTTTGGTACAAACAGTATACATTAAAAGCGTATAGCCGTGCGGCTATACTATTTGCATATATTATAGTTACAACGTATAGCCGGGCGGCTATACTATTTATTACAAAAAAGAAAGAAAAAAAAGGACCCGCTCAGCGCCTAGGCGGCTAGGCGGCCATTTTTATTTTTTAAATTACGAGTACAGCCGGCTGGCTATACGATTTGTATATATATTATAGTTACACAGTATAGCCGTGCGGCTATACTATTTATTACAAAAAGAAAGGATAAAAAAAGGACCCGCCTAGTGCCTAGGCGGCTAGGCGGCCCTTTTTATTTTTTAAATTACGAGTACAGCCGCCTGGCTATACGATTAATTTTTTTTTATAAAAAAAACCCCAGTATAGCCGACCGGCTATACGATTTGTATATATTATAGTTACAAAAAAGAAAGGATTAAAAAAGGACTCGCCTAGGCGGCTTAGGCGGCCCTTTTTATTTTTTAAATTACGATTACAGCCGCGCGGCCATACTATTAATTTTGAAAAATAAAAAACCCAGTATAGCCGATCGGCTACACTCTTTGAATATTGCGAAGAGCCGTGCGGCTTTTGTTTTAAAAAAAATTAAAAATCCCTAGTATAGTCGCGCGGCGATACTATTTATGTTATACTAGTTATTGTAACAGCTCCTCCTAAACTTTGGGTTGATGAGTTATAACTCTTAACTAACTATTACTGTTATCTTGCAGTTTGGAAAAAAAAAATGTAAACACAGGTTCTTTTCCTCTTTCATGAAAAACATGCTGGCGTGTTTCAAGAAAGGTTCCATGAAAAACATATATTTTCTTTCAAGTCAAGTGGCTTTGGTATAGAATAATGAAGCTGCAAAAGCTTGCTTTCCTTCATCGGCTTGAAAGTTACAAAGTCTGTCTTTAAATGTTGTCGATGCTTTTGCAGTTTACTTTAGAGGTGCGGCTTCAATCTTTGTGGAGGGGATGGCAGTTTTTGGAGGTTTTTGCAGAGGTTAGGGAGACGGCATGAGTCCTTAGGTCGCGTGCGTGGTCTGCTTTTATTATTATGATTGTTATTATTCTTTGTTTCTTTTGAGTGTTGCTGGTTTTGTTTTGTTCTTGTTTTCTTGGTGAAAATGGGTTTGGGCTTCTTGGCGGCAGTTCGTAATTTATTGGATGGTCGAGACATATTTGGTGTGTTGTAAATGGGGTCTGGGTTGGTTAATTTGGGTCCCTATATTGGCCCGAAAGTGAAGCTTCTTAATTTATGGGCCAAGCTAGGTCAGGGCCATTATATAAAGAAACTTAAGCGCATCAACAATAATACCCACACTTAAAGACCAATTTTTAACTATTGAATATTGCTCTGCATAGAAAAGAACCAATTTCTGCCGAAGGAAAATTGCGGCCACCACCTGTAAGTGATTTGTTTGCAGAAAATACGATTTTTCAAAAGCTCTGATTTCAAGTTAGATTGATGTCTAATTGTACAATTTTCTTTTCTAAAAACTTGTCATTGTTTGTTGTTGATTTCTCTTAGGGTTTTCAAAAATTAGTTAATTATTTGTGGTAGTGCCTGGAAAGTGCTTGATGATATGCCTATGTGAGAGTTTAATTGGTTATTTCTCCTGTGTGCATGTAGTCAGCTAATTGGTTATGATAAGTTGTTGCAAAATTGTTAGTTGCAGAAGGATACATCTCTTGTAGCTCCGACACTGCCTTCAACAGACTCTATTTATCATGGGAAAGTTATCGGCATCCACAAGTTGTCAAGCAACTTCTTCTGAAAGTATAACAGACAAATTTAGTGATCTTCCAGATGAAGTTGCTCATCTTATCCTTTCCTTCCTCCCTTTCAAAGACCTCACTCGATTGAGTGCCGTCTTGAAAAGATGCAGACAATTATATCCATCAGTTCCGGGGTTGAATTTTATTTTCTATGAGGAGGTAAAACCAAAACCCAACCAGGATATAGAGATGCTGATGAGTTCTTTGGATAGATACTTCTTCTCTCGTGGTGATCATAGGATACAGCACTTCGGCATGAATTGGAATTTATATCCAAACAAAACAGTACAGGAGCTTTCTAATTATCATTTTCGATTAAATACGTGGATTAGGAATGCAGTAAGGTGTCATGTTGAAGAGCTTGATCTTCTTATCTACCCGGCCTATGGATTTTCGTTGCCATCTTGCGTCTTCCTTTCTCCATATTTGCGCTCTTTGTCAGTGAATTTGGCTGGGCAGATTTTGGAAGTGCCTTCCCTACCTTTTTCATCTAATATCCATGACTTGAAACTGTTTGGTGTTAACTTAGATGAGAGGTTTTTTCAATGGATCTCATGTTCTTGCAAATGCATCAAGAAGTTAGATCTGCACATTATGACAGACACACAGAATATCACCATCGAAAGTTCGTCTTTAGAACACCTTCATGTTTTGATTTTTCGTGACCTGCATCTTAATATCTCTTGTGAGAAGCTTGAAACTATAGAAATAAATCTAGGGCCCGAACGCCATCGAGCAACAAGCAGCAATTCACTGAAGATTTTTGCTCCCAATCTTAAAAACTTGCAATGTATAGGCAGTCCGTGGGGTAGCCAAAATCTGGGAAAACTAATGAGTTTGGAAAAAGTTGAGCTTTTTTTAAAGCCTCGGCCAAATGAAATTGACAATGTATTTGAAGCTCTTTGTAGTATATGCTGGGCAAGAGTTCTACATATAAGCAAGGACACCATTAAGGTAAAACTCTACCCTTGAGACTCTTGGTAAAAACAAGATATATTTTTTGAATCATTTGAAAGAAGAAAAAAATCGTAGGTTCTTTTCCTCTCTCTGTCTAAGATTTTTTCTTGACAAACATGCAGGCCCTTTTCAAGGAAGGTTCCATGGCAGCACCAATATTAGATAATATTTGTAACTTGAGGATACATTGTACGACCTTGGAAGATGACCTTGTTCCGGCAGTTGTCTCTCTTCTTAGAGGAATGCCTAATTTGAATAGTTTGTCCATAAGGACTGTGAAAGGGCCTTGGAATCCCGAACCAGTAAGTGAAGTATATGTTGCCTTTTTGTATGTTTTCAGTCAAGTGGCTTTGGTACGGAATATTGGAAACTGCAAAACCTTGCTTTCCTTCATCAGCTTCAAGAAGTAACCGTACAGTATTCCGGCCACGGGTCTAATGAAATCGAGTTTTCAACGTACAGTACGGAATATTGGAAACTGCAAAATTTGAAGAAAATTGCCATTTTTCTTGGCAGCGAAGATGAGCAATCAGAAGCTGCAGCAGGGATGGTGAGTAGGAACAAGATGATTTCTACTGCCACAATTATCATTCGGAGGAGGGAATAATCTTTGATATTTTTACAAGACTTTATGTGTACCTTGAAAGGATATTTCTGTATATTTATGAGATAATATCTCCTTGCAATTTACTTCAGTCTCAAATCTAATTTGTCTTGCAAGGAACAAAAATGAATAATTTGAGAAACGAAAATTTATAGAATACAAACATTATTTTAAGTAACGAAAAAAAGCTTTCACCTAAATTATTTAGAGATATTTAGTTATATACCTCATTCTTAGCATTAGTGATATAAATAAATTCTACACCATTTAATTTTTATAAACAAACCCAAAAAAATAATAATAAATGACATATGCCCCTATTGAATTTAATTTTGATTATTAAATTACTTTGATGCCCTATTGAGTGTTTTGGGTTTTTTTTTGTTTTTTTGTTTTTTTGTTTTTTTTTTTTTTTGAGGTTTTGAGATTTGGCTTGTTTTAAGAAATTGATGGTAGTTTTGTAATTTATAGGAAAGTCGAAGCCTATTTGTTATGTTCTAAATGGTCTTGGGCTTTGACTTTGGGCCATATTAGGTATAATAGTGAATCTCCCAATTATTTATTTACTTCCTTAAAGCTGTAAACTTTCCTGATAAAAAGGTTGGGCTTGGATCTTCTCTTTGAATTGTAGATGGAAGCCCAACCTAACATCCACTCCCTCCCCCGTACTGGTATAACTGATATAAAACCCCCAAATGAAAAAAATTAGGGCTCCGTCTGCCAATCCCAATCCATCAAAGTCGAGAATCTGGAGGAACTATGTTGGCTCGAAAATGCTCCTACAAGCTACAGCAACAGTAAGCTCCAATTCTGTTGGGTATCAGACTGGTACGTACTCAGCATACTCGCGACTACTTTTCTTCATTTTGGTTCAGTATCTAAAAATCACAAGTTATTGAATGTATTAGTGTTCAATTGCCCTTGAATTGTAGTATAAATTAAAAACCCAACTTCTCTTGCAAAACCCAAAAGCCACAAGTTAGTTTAGCTTCATGGAACACAAGAATAAGTTAAGGGCTACTGCAAGTTGTGAAGGTGGAAGAGTTCATACTGAGAGCTTGGTGAACAGATTCAGTAATCTTCCACTGGAAGTTGCCCATCACATTCTTTCGTTCCTTGATATAGAAGAGCTCACTCGTTTCAGTTGTGGGTCCAAAGGATGCAGGGAGCTTTCTCTGTCATCTCCCTCGTTGAATTTTTGTTTTTCATCGGTGGATACGTCCACATGTGAGCTTAGGGTGAAGTTGTTGAACACATTGGATAGGTTCTTGTTTCATCGTCGGGATAATAAGATACAGTCGTTTTATCTTTTTTGGGATGGTCACTACATAGAGGAGGGCAATTACGAACCATGCTACTTATGTAGTAATGAGAATTTTCGTATCATCACATGGATCCACAATGCAGTGAGGTGTAATGTTGAAGTGCTTTGTCTTGACATCTTGTTATGTGATTTTGAGGATGAAGGGTTAGCATTTCCATGTTGCGTCTTTCTTTCCACATCGTTGAGGTCTCTAAATGTGGTGCAAATGAAGGGCATTATTATTAAAACGCCCCCCTTTGCCTTTTCCTCTAATCTCAGTTGCTTGGAGTTGGGAGAGCTTGATATAGAAGATGAGGCGTTTTTCAAATGGATCTCATGTTCCTGCAAATGCATCAAGCAATTAACAGTTGCCGGAGTTCGAAATATAAAGAGTATCGCCATTGAAAGCCCGTCTTTGGAAAGATTTAATTTTTATGATCCCTATGGGTCTCAAATCTGCCATCTTAAAATCTCAGGTGAGAAACTTGAAAGCATAAGGATCGACTGGGGATTTTTTTTATCCGGTGACCACTCATTAAATATTTTTGCTCCAAATCTAATTTTTTTGCGTTGGGTTGGGAATGTCATGAATCACCCAAACCTTGGAGAATTAGAATGCTTGGAAGAAGCATATATTTTTCTGGATCCTAAAGTAGATGAATTTGAAAACGTATTTGAGGCTCTTTGCAGCGTACGCAGGGTTGGAGTTCTTGGTATAAATGAAGCAACCGTTAAGGTAAAGAGAATCAGTTCCCTCTATCCCTCTAGACTCAATTTCTATTTTGTTGCAAAAACTAGAGCAATTTGAACTAATTTGTAACTCTTTCCTTGTTTCGGGATAGTAGGAGTAGCAAATATTTGTTTCTTACATTTCAGAATTGTTTGGAACTTTGCATGATGGCATTGCTTTGAATAAAAGATAATATTTATGCCTTAAAGGTTTTGTTAAAAAGAATGACAAGTAATTTGAGAAACATGATATAGGTTTTACCATTATAACATTGCAGGCTCTGTACAGGGAAGGATCCATTCCAGCTCAATTCGATGATATTTGGTGTTTGACTCTGAATACTCAGAGCATTAGTGACGATCTCGTCCCATCAATGGTCTCTCTTTTAAGAGGAATGCCCAATTTGTGTACTTTACACATAAAGAATGATTCACTTATTTACGCTCGTAAATCTGATGACGTAAGTCAAAGTCTCTCTCTCTCTGTCTCTCCCTCTCTCTCTCTCTATATATATGTATATGTATGAGTGTATATATTATATACATCGTTTCAAGAATCAGGAGCATAATTATCATGCTATTAAAGTAATGTAGATTTCCTTTCTGTATGCTTTGTTTTGGTTTTTGGAAATTTTCAATTGAGTTGCTTGTTTTCTTCTTGCTTTTCCAGGTCCAGGTCCAGGTCCAGGCATCTGGGTTTGATATGGAATACTGGAAGCTGCAAAATCTGGATTTTATTTATCAGTTGGAGGAGGTTACCATAAAGCTTACCGAAGGGTCCAATGGAATTGAGTTTGCAAGGTACATACTCGAGCATGCCGAGGCCCTGGAGGAAATGAACATAATTTATTCACCCAAGCAATCTGATGTTATAAAGAAGCTAAACGAGAGTAAGATAATTTCCGATGCCACACTTACCTTCCAGGAAAAGTAAGATGAATCCATTTTGATAGATCCATTTTGGGAATTTAGAATATATGTTCAATGGCTGTTGTCAATGTAGTGATATCGCTATGTTGATACTGTTTGTTCCTTATGTTCAATGACTCATTAAGCTGAGAAGAGTATGGGGCCTCTTGTTTTAAGATGTGACATGAGTAATGGGGGATGATTGTATTTTTTTTCTTGTGAAGGTCTGTGCTCCAGAATTTCTTGCTCAAACAATATAGTTTTTCAACTTTGCTCTTTATGTAAATCAAAATTACGAAAAAGCTATATTCAAATTTTTTACTTTCTCTTTCTCAGTAATCATTTTTTACCTGTATTTAGTCAATTTACAAATGGGTATAATATAATAGAGTTTTTCATGAATTATTTACACTAACACTCCTTGAGGTTTTTGGCTTCTTCACAAAACTCATTGAGCTTTTAGAAATAATAAGAACACCCCCAGGCGTTTTAAGTTGTTTTTACAAAATTCATTTTCATTTATTTTTCATTCAAAGATTGATGATTTTATACCAAAAAAAAAATCACCAAATGACAAAGTTGGCCTTTGAGATTAGATTGCATATACTTCATTGAGAATAATTTTTTTCATTTGCATAAGTTTTTTTTCAATGAAATCATCAATTTTTAGACAAACAATCAACGAAAAGGGGTTTTGTGAAAACAAACTGAAACCTTAAGTGGTATTCGTGTAATTTTTGAGACCTGAAGGGGTTTTATAAAAACACAAGAAACCTCATAAATATTAATGTAAATAACTCTTTTTCATATTTTAGTTTTTCATTTTATTCATCATTATCAAGAGGAATTGCATTTATTATTTAGATACAAATTACCACTATGGCCAATAAAATACAAGAAGAGGGTATTCCCTCACCACAAACTCATAATGAGTTGCTACAACCTATTCTACGACTCCAGGGGAGCTGGCGCACTTTATTCCACATTTGGAATTCAAACTTTTGGTATCCCATAATTATTGTCTACAAATATTCTTCACTTTCGTACTTTTTTCAAATAGATTTCTTGAGGAAATTTTTGAACCACTCCGCTGAGCGCTTTAGATACCTTTTTAGATTATCACTGTAATCCACATAGATGATACCAAAACGAACCGTGTATCCATCACTCCATTCAAAGTTGTCTAGCAATGACCATGCGAAATATCCTTTCACCTTTGCACCATCTCTGCACCAAAAAAATGGGAAGAATTCAATGTATTGATGTCAATGTAGTGTTTAAATAGCCAAAATCTAAGATGACTGTACGTTAGATTGCCTTAGTTAATTTCTTAAATAAGCACTTACCTCATGGCTGCGTGAAGGTAACAAAGGTGATGGTAGTAATAGTCAATTCTATCGGTATCATTAAGGGCTTGCTCAAGTGGTAATTTGGGATCATTGAACTCATCAACGCCTACAATATAATGCATTACCATATGCATTTAGTTTTAAATTTAGACGTTATAACACTTAACATTATTGCATACCATTATATATGTGAAACATTAATTATAAAATTAATGATAATTTAAAACTATTAATTACCGTTCTCAGTAATGTAAATTATTGGATCATCATACTTTTTTTTCGTGTAGAGTACAAGATCGTAAAGTCCTTTTGGATAAACATATAACCAATCTGAAGCGGCCTGCAATCCAATTTAAAGATAATTGAGATTTTAGGATTAATTTGGATGTGGAGAACAATGTTAATCCTCCAAATGCTAATAGTATAAGTTGAAAATTTAATTAGCAAAAAAAAAAAGCTAATAATTTGAAGTGAACCTGTGGACCAATAGGGACCCCATTAAGCTCAGCTGCCAAAAAATATATGTATGTGAATATTAGAATATAACTTTTCTAATAAGTGGATTCATTGCTCAAAGTAAAGTTTGCACTTTGAACTCACTTGCTTCATTAACTTGAGGATCTGTTAAGTAGCTTTTATGTGCATAAGAAACGCGAGGTTTATGACTTGCATATCTAGCAGAATAGTAATTTATTCCAATAAAATCATATGACCCTTCTAGTAACTTGGATTCTTCAATCGTGAATTTTGGTAATCGTTTTCCAACAATTGACCTCATGCTCTGCGGATAGTCACCGTATGTCACTGGGTCCATAAACCTACAAAATACATAAATTCATAAATAAAACATGTAATTGAGTATGTAGATAAATAAAATACCAATATACTTGCCATCCGAACATAAAATCCAAAGCTCGATGTGCAGCCCATTTATCTTTTCTTAAATTTGAAGCGGGCTTAAACCAATGCGACACCAATGTTATTCCTATCGAGCCATTTTGATATGCCTACGCAAGAAAATTCAAGAATTTTAGTTCATTTAGAGTGAGGAGAATTTAATATACAAATTATTTATGTCTTCTATTAGTGACTTAGATAGGATTCTTAGTTAGGACTGCAAATAAGATAAAAATAGTAATTAATTAGACCTGATATTCGTCTTTATACAATTTTACAGTGGCTGCATGTGCAAGGAGTTGGTGGTGTGTCACCAAATATGGTTCAGTGCCTGAATCTCCACCGGTGCAGTTTAAGTTTTGCCAAGCAGAGCATCGTCCCGGTGCGTGGACCCCGATTGCATAGCCATGGTTACTAACGGTATATGGCTCATTCAACGTGACCCAGTGTTTTACTCGATCGCCAAAGTTCTCAAAACAAAGTTTTGCAAATGCTCTAAAATGATCACTGTATATAGTATGCACAATTCAAGATGTAGATGTTACTGTAATATGTATTTCATTAAATGATCATTACCATGTTCTGAGGATAGAATTTGTTCACTTACACAATTTTAGGGCTTAAAAAACCACCATATTCATCAACCAAAGCTTGGGGAAGATCCCAATGATAGATTGTCACAAATGGTGTTAGACCTGTATATATATATTTATGTATATGAGTATAACAAAAGTAAATCTTTGATTAAATGATAAGAGTTTTAAGTATCGATCATGTAAAATGAGATGACTACTCACCGCTACTTATGAGTTCATTGATGAAACTATTGTAATAGTTGATCCCAGCCATATTCACACCCCCACTTAGCGTTCCATCTAATAATTAAAATAAAATACAACAAATAGGAAAATAACTCGATCTACAAACATAAATTAAAATAAACAAAAAATTTAAGCTATATATTCTTTTAAGCATTTAATTGGGAACAAAATGCTGAGAGTTATTATACAAAAGACAACCGAGAGTTATTACACAACTCAAAACATAAAGGGTGCAAGTCAGTTGTAAGAAAAAACAAAAACAAAAAAAAATTGTTATGTACAATATTGAGAGTAAATCAACTTACTTGGCAGCACTCTTGACCATGCTATAGACATTCTATAAGCATCCACCGATATATTTTTCATTATCTCCACATCACCCTATAATGACACACACACACACACACACATATATATATATATATATATATATAAATAATTATAAGAACTAAGCTACAAATTAAGGATATCTCGTCTTCAAATGTCATGTGTTTGGCTAGAATCCAAAATTTAGTATGTTGTGCCCTGCAACTTCAAGTAAAGAAGGTCCAGAGAATAAAATTCTAAGTTTTAGAACCTTGTATTGGTGATATTGATCAACAGCGATATCTCCATTACTGCGATCCTTGATTCTTTCTACAAATATACGTAAAAAATTTAAATTATTTAGAGCATAAAGATCCCGAAAATCATATCATTCACACTATTAGAATTGAATCTCCTAAATATTTAAATCCAGGTTAAGTTGAGTAGAGTTAAAAAGATAAATAAATAATTTTGAAGTTTTTTATTTTTTGGGTTGAAATGGAGGATTAACCCTTAAACACAAAAAGATTAAAGGAAGATTCACTATTATACCCAATATAGGAGTCCAAATTTTTTATAAAAAAACTTATATGAAATGGACTTTAGAAACACACCCAAAGCCCATTTACAACATAACAAAAAGACTTTTAACTTCTTTTAAATTACAAAACTGCCATTGATTTCTTAAAATAAACCCAACCCCAAAACCTCATTAAAAAAACCCAAAACACTCAATAGGGCATCAAAGTAATTTAATAATCAAAATTCAATTCAATAGGGCCAGCTATCATTTTTTGGGTTTTTTTTTGGGTGTGTTTATAGAAATTAAATAGTGTAGGGTTTATTTATAGTTTTAGTGCTAAGAATGGGTATATGACTAAATATCTCAAAATTAAATGACAAAGACAATAGGAGTTCTAGAAACTCTGAACAAATCATCATCAAAGGTAGCTTCAACCCAGCTAGGAATCTCATTAAGCACAAAGAACCCCAAATCAAAATTATAGCTCCCGTCTGGGTTGTGGTTAAGGCTTAAAGGTGCCACCCATAGTTGGGGCCCATCCAGGACCACCTCATGGTTCAGACAAAAAAA